>ML677380.1:15564276-15624089 GCA_007922305.1 Dermatemys mawii
CCACCAGCCCCACTACACCCTGTACAGACCCACAGAAACCCCAGAACCACCCCACAGCCCACCAGTCGCACTACACCCTGCCTCAGACCCTCTGAGACCTCAGAATCCCTCCACAGTCTGCCAGCCCCACTACACTCTGCCACAGTCACACAGGGACACCAGAGCCACCCCACAACCCGCCAGCCCTATACACCCTGTACAGACCCACAGAGACCCCAGAACCACCCCCAGCCACCAGCCGCACTACACCCTGTACAGCCCCACAGAGACCCCAGAACCACCTACAGCCGCCAGCCCTATACACCCTCCACAGTTCCACAGAGACCCCAGAGCCACTGGACAGCTGCCAGCCCCATACACCCTATACAGCTCCACAGAGACCCCCAAAACACCCCCAGAGACCAGTCGTATACACTCTGCCACAGCCCCACAGAGACCCCAGATCCACCCACTGTCCGCCAGCCTTATACATTCTGCCACAAACCCACGAAGACCCTAGAATCACCCCACAGCCCTCGAGCCCCTATGTCCCCTCCCAGAGACTCCCCAGACTCCATATAGCCCACACAATGCCCTCCAATTCCCCTTACATCCTCCCACAAAGCTCCCTGCATAACTCTCCAACAGACCCCTTCACAGATGCTCATAGACTAACCCACTGAGCCTTATAAACCCCAAGGTCAGATCTGCACATGCTCCAAGGTCTTACCCCTCATAAACTCCCTCACAGCCCCCCACTGAGCCATACAACCTCCTATACATCCCATATAGACCCATACACTGCCCCGACACTCCCCACCTGCAAACCCCTCACTCTCACATAGGCAGGTTCTAATGCACTCCAGAGACCTCCAGACCTCCTACATGCTGACCGTCTCCCCACAGACTTTAATATCTCCCACACACCCAGACCCTCTCCCGGGACCCCCACGCTCATTGCTGCTCCACTCACCATCCAACAGAACCCTATACACTGCCAGCACCCTCTGCCGCCCCAGTGCAATCCCCCAACTCCCCACAAAGCCCCTTTGGACCTAATACAGGGGTCTCAAACATGCGGCCCGCGGGTCGCATGCAACCCGCGAAGCCCTTCCCTGCGGCCCGCCAAGCTCCCTGGTGCCCCCCGCCCACCATAGCAGTTTCCAGGAGGGAGGGGCCAGAAGCGGAGGCTTCTCTGCTGCCTGGCCAGGCCGCAGCCGATCCCCAGTTACCAGGTGCTGCTGCTGCGGCTCCCTGGTACTGCTGCTTCAATGAATGAGCTGGCGCAGCGCTTCCCAGGAGCCCTCTGCAGCGGTAGCCAGGAGCGGTAAGCATCCTGCAGAGGGAAGCGGGAGGGAGATGGGGAGCCTGGCTTCCCACTCCTGGCCACCGCAGCAGAGGGCTCCTGGAAAGTGCTTCCCCAGCTCATTCACTGAAGCCGCAGCAGCAGCGACTGGAAACCGGGAATCGGCAGCGGCCCAGCCAAGCAGCAGAGAAGCCTCCCCACCCCTGGGTGGGCACCGCTGCCCTGTGAGCAGCCAGAGGTGAGCACCAATCCATAGCTCTCGGGTCGGCTGCAGCTGCATCGGCTTGCTGTGCCGCCCCCTGCCTGCCACGCCCCACTCCCCTGCGGAGAGTGCCAGGTTCGGGCAAGGGGTGGTGGAGAGGAGAGTCTGGGAAGGCTGAAAGGAGATGGAGAGAGGACACGGGGGTGGGTACAGGAAGGGGCAGCTTAGGGGTGGAAGGATATTGAAGCTGCGGAGTGGGGGAGATTTGGGGACAGGGCAGTGGGTTACAAGGATGAGTGGGGGGACATTTGGAGAAGGAGAACAGGGTTATGGGAGGTGAGTGGGGTGCGATTTAGGGATGGGGTACAAGGAGCTGAGTCACAGGGGTGAGTGAGTGAAGATTTGGGGATGGGGGAGCAGGGTTATGAGGATGAGTGGGGGAGATTTGGGGATGGAACACAGGGAGCTGGCTACAAGCGTGAGTCGGGGGAGATTTGGGGAACAGCGAGCTGGGTAATGGAGTGAGTGGGTGGAGATTTGGGGATGGGGCACAGGGAGCTGGGTTATGGGGGTAAGTGAGGATGGGGAACAGGGTTATGAGGATCAGTTTGGGAGAGGAAGACTTTACAAAATTATAATTGCTATTAGGCTGAGATGGGCTGAAATTTCTGTCAGATTTATCAGCATATTACATTTGCAAAAAGCTTGAATCATCTGAGGCTGGTAATTTCTTGTTAAATTAGATTTGTTTGCTTGTGTTTCCAGCTCTGGACTTCCTATATTGCTCTTGCTTTGTTTGCCAAACAGCTATTGGCAGTGCCTAGCACTTTCCAGGAGGCAGTGGGAAGCTGAGTGCTCAGAGGAGGCAGAGCAGGGGTGGGACCTCATGGAAGGGGTGGAATGGGGGTGGGGTGGGGGCAACGAGAGGGTGGGGACGTGTGAGTGATGCAGCCCTTGGGCCAGTGCACTAGTCCTCATGTAGCCCTCGTGGTCATTTGAGTTTGAGACCTCTGCCCTAATACATCCTTGACACCACCCCAGTGTCCTTCTAAACGTCCTCTGGTCCCCATTCCCTGCACACCCTTGAGTCCATGTTCTTTCTACTGCATCCTCTGGTCCCCAGTTTCTGCCTCTTCCCAGTACACCCTCCCATGACCCTTCCATTCCTTGCCTGCCCCCAGTACACCCTCTGCCCTGTTCTATCCCCACATCGCTTGCCTCCTGACAGCGAGGAGCTGGAGGTTCAGGTCTCCTGGGTTCTATTCCAGCTTTGGCATGGAGTTGCTAGCTATGATGGCAGAGATGGGGACAGTGCAAGTACAGACAGGCCAAGAGCTTGGTGCCTGTGCAGGGTAAAGAAGAGGAGAGCTGGGAGGCTGTTTCCCTGCAAGGGAACCAGGTCCCCAGTCTCCACCCAACTCTAAAGCTGCTCCTTTCCCTTCTGTATCCTCGGAGTTCCTGGACCCCACAGAGTTGTTATGGGCAGAAAAGTGTCCACAAAAATGTCACCATCTTATTCCATGAACCTATTCTGGGTGCTCAAGTGCCAGTCTGAGCTCTGCTCCCACAGCTCAGGGCTGCCCTGTGTGCTGACCCAGCAGGCATGTTTCCACTGGGCACCACCCAGCTCAGAGTAAGATTTAAGGCCTGGCCTGACTTCCCCATGGGAAGAGAGCTTAGGCTTTGGAAATCCTGTCCCTGTGACTCATTCCCAGGTGCCAGAGCGAGTTCCCATGAAGGCGGGCACTGGCCCGAGCCATGGGTATTGAAATCATCAGTGTCTCCCACACCTTCTCCATAGCTGCTTGCTCAGCTGTCACCATGGCTCCCTCTGCCAACTGCTGGCTCTTCCCCAGGGGCAGAGCTCCATGTTCCTCCACTCTGGAGGAGGATGAAGTGTCACTGATTTTGTGCCCAGCCTGCCCTGCTCTCCGTGGAGCCACTCATTGGTTCTGATGCCGGACGGGCAGGCCTCCAGCGGTTTAATTGACCTGGCGCTCTGTGCCACGCTGCCGTAGTATTGAGCAAAGCAGATGCCAGGAAATGGCGCCAGACCAAAAGTGCTGACATGCTGGAGTCGGTGCCAGGGCCCTTCTGAGCAGAGCCCCGGGGACTGCAGGGCGCGGCGCCCGTCAGGAAGAGGAGCACATATCTGGGCAGCACCTGTTAGCTCCTAGGTGAGCCCGGCACAAGCAGCCTTGCTCCTTCCAGCCTGAGATGGAGTATAGAGCCATGCAGAGCTGGTAGGGTTGGGCCTAGACTGCCTCTCGGAGGCAGCTAGAGCAAGGAGAGAAGCGGTGTGTCCTCTACCCAGCCCTGGTAACAATCTCACTGCCTCAACCGGTGCTAGCCGCAGCCCGCAGCTCAGCCTCGGAGGGAGACCGAGAGCGAATGCATGGCACCGATCCAGCAGCCGTGTCT
This sequence comes from Dermatemys mawii, assembly GCA_007922305.1. Classification (NCBI taxonomy): domain Eukaryota; kingdom Metazoa; phylum Chordata; order Testudines; family Dermatemydidae; genus Dermatemys; species Dermatemys mawii. The sequence continues at coordinate 15,568,185 of ML677380.1, forward strand.
CAGAGCAGACATAGAGCAGAGCATGCTCACCAGGCCTGAGAGGTCGGGGGCATGGGTGAGAGTGAAGCTCCCCCCCCCCGCACTCCCCTATGGCTGATGCTATTCTCTGCCAGCCCACAATCATGGGCCACCACTGCCTGACAAAGGATCTTTATGGGGGCACCTGCATTCGGGGCCTAGTTCAGCCTCTGGGAGTTTTGCCATCGCCTTAGTGGGAGCAGGAGCAGGGTCCTTGCACGCTCAGATGCCGTATTCCTGTTCTTGGTGCCCATGTGCCCACTGAGTAGCCAAGTATAGGAAAGGGCACCTAGGGTACGTCTACACAGGGTCCAGTTCAGACACGCTACTGGCGCTGCTGTCAGTGGAGCTGCATTTGCTCACTTTGGCTCCCCAGTTCACGTCCCGGCCTTTGAACATGTCTCAGCCCGTATGCTGGAGCAATGCCTGCCAAGGGGCCCTGGTGGGACAGCCACTGCTCCAGACACACTACCTGGTAATCACCATTCATCTGTAGCTCAGGAGCACCAAGAGGCCCTGAGCCCTGTTGGGCTGAGCGTTCGGTACAGATGTAACAATGGGCCTGGCCCTGCCCCAGCGAGTTCGAAATGAGCACACACCTGGTTCTAAGGCACGTGTGTCAATAATTAAGCTCTCTGTGTGCGGCACCCAGTAATGGAAGCAGGAACCCAAGAGTCACCCTCGTGTTCACAGTTTACCTACAGAGAAAGCAGGAATTCACTCGGCTTTGCAAAGCCTGACTAGAAAATGTTACCCACTGGGCTTCCCATCCGGGCCCACCTGCAAGCTGCCCTCAGGATCACACATGGCTTGTTGCCAAAGATTGGCGGTGCCCAGGAAATGGCATGCGTCCGGCCACTGCTCAGAACGTGGCCAGAAGTCATTGCCTAGCGTAGCACGGGGACTTCAGGTTAACAGAGATCCTGGGCGGGGTAGGGCAGGGGCTCCAGGGTCTTCTGGAGAGCGGAGAATGAGGTACTGCGTCTGGGCAGCGTGCTTGGTAAGTATCCATTCAATATTCTTTAGAAGCCTCTGTCCAGCCAGACCTCACCAGACCCAGCCTCACACCTTCTCCTCCTCTGAGCGTTATGGCAGCGGAGCAGGGCTCTGGGCGCCGCTGGGGTGGTGGGTGGATAACTTGGCTCAGGAGATGAGACATCTTCCTTTGGCGGGAGTTTGGTGCAGTCCAGTACAGAAGCCATGGCTGGTCATGGAGTTTGGCGCCACCTTTCCAGAGCTCCGACCACTGCTAAGGAGTCCGCGCCCTCCTCTTCCGTGATCCATGTGTCTGAGTCAGCCGAGAAATCCACCAGCGTAGAGACGAGAGATAATTGGTGACAATGGACTTTTTATTTCTAAGGTAGAAAGAAGAGCAGGAAAGGATATGTCACAAGCTTGAAGGCTCACCTCCCCCGCCCCTGCCATATACTGTACACCCCAAAGAAGCAGAAAAACATTCTTCCCCACCCCCACCTTTTTGGCAGGTAACTTTCGAGGTGGAAGCGTGGCTGAATGACTGAACCACCCAAGGGCAGCCTGTTCCGGTGAGGGGAGGCCTTTGCTGCCCCTGGCTTTCAGGAACACGGCTGGGCTGCGCTAACTGGAGGGATGGGATTCAGTCCCAGAAATCTCCACTGTGCTTTTGTAAAACCGTTTGGTTTTTAAGCCCTGGGCCCCCTGCCCTGAATGCTGAGGACAGAATGTGACGTCCTGAGGCTCTGTCTGTACCATGGTGTCTAGGGGCATCTCTTCTGCTTACCCACCGCCTCAGAAGCGTTCAGAGGTCCCTGTGCCATAGGCCGTGCTCAGTTCGTCGGCCTGGCTACCCAGCAACCCGCACTGGAGCATGTGTGCAAAGAGCAAAGGGAGGAGGCCCAACACCCCAGGTCTTGGAATCATCCGAAATGGTGCCAAAGAATTTTGTTCAGCAGGTTCTGCCTGAAAAGAAAAGACTCAGACCGGTGGGAACAGGAGCCCAGCTTCCTCTGCTTGCCTTCCTCCGGGAAGCTGAATGTGCTGGGCCTAGAGTCCCTTTGCAGGCTCTGCGCTCTGCTCTGCTATGGAGAGGGGAGCACAGGGCAGCCAGTAGCACAGCAGAGTTTGTGAAGAACACCTACATGTCCTCGCGGTAACTGGCCCGAGTCGGGCACGGAGCATCCGAAACGCAGGCAGGTGCCAGGAGCTGGGCGCCTTCAGATCCACATCCTGAAACCCCGGGTGGGCTTCAGTGCTGTGATTGCCCTGCCACTCGGCACCATGGCGCTAAAACCCAGGCTGAGTCCGTTGAGAGCCACTGGAAGAGCGGGGAGAGTCTTACGGGGAAGGGGGGATGCCACAGCAGAGGGCTCCAGGGCTGTGTCTGTGATGGAAGCTGCTCACACGCTCGCCTTCTATAGCTTTGTTTTCACGGTAACAGACAAGGCACTTCCTTAACCTGGGTTAGCCAATGGGAGCTAAAATCTGAGCGGGGTTTCATGGGCCTTAGCAGATCAAGGTAAAGACGAGGCTGCCCCACAGGCTTTCACCTGACCTGCTAACTCGTGTATAAACAATGGGCTCCAACTAGCCCACATCCAGTGACTCCTTTCAGGTGAGCCCCTCTGCAGTGAGAGCAGCCGCTGTGTGCGCTCTGGCACGGCGCTCTCTTGTGTGCAGCACAAAAGGGCCTTAGCCCTGCTGTCAGCACAGCTGCTCTGTGAATTTGTTCCCTGTGAATGAGGGGGGACTTGTCTGTCCTGTCTGGGCAGGTGGGGAGAATGATGGGAAGGCACTGGAGGATTAGCGGCACTTGAGTGGTTCTAACCTGCTGCCCGTTACCGGATCGGGCCCTGCCTGTCGGGCACGGTTGCTCTGTACTCTGCTTGCGGGACCCAGCATTGGCCAGTGAAGTCTCCAACTTGGGAGCTCTTGACTTTTCAAAGGAGACTTGGCCAGTCCATTCTGGCACTGAGCACAAGCTCTCTGGGAGGGGAGGCTGGGGGCTCTGTGTTCATGTTTTTGTCCCCTACAAAGTGTTTGGGGAGCACCCAACGGCTAGGGCAACCTAGCTCAGGGCCCCCTTTTGCCATTCACCTAAAATATGATCGAAATCAATTCTACCAGGGGCCCAGAAGGAGCCTGCTGGTTTTGAGGCAGATTTGAATTTTCTGGGGTATTTCACTGGGAGGATCAAGAAGCTGCTTCTTTGCTGGTAGGGGGTTTACCCTGTCATACTACCTGTGAGCAGGGCAGCACCTAGAGTGAATGACAAGGATCAGGGCCAGACCGATGCAAGTCCTGAAAGAAGCAGGCTGGAGAAGTTGTGTGGGTCTCTGAATTTGTGTTGGAGGCATGGAGGGTTTCTTGGGTCTAGAGGGGAGAGGGAGAGAGTGAGACAGAGAGGTGGAAAGGGAGAGAGCGAGCTGATTTATAGCTTAACATCTTCTTTTGATCTTGATCTCCCCTTTGTCTTGGGAGTCTCTCTCCTTACCCATGCATGGAGACGGGAGGAGGGATTTATTTCAGAGATGGCTGAACTCTGGCTGCTTGCTACTTCCTGGAGAGCCTTTGATGTTCTTTTTGCTTTAAAACATCGTAAGGTTACATGTCTGTCTCCCGCTGCCCCTTGGCTGTCGACATCGGAGCGGGCACGATCCATCACGACTTACCCAAACAATCGTCAGCAAGATGAAACCTCTCCATTTGCTGAGCCAGCGAGGGGAACCCACCCCTCAGCCAGCAGCCATGTGGCTCCCAGGGTAGGCGCCTGGAGCTCTGTCTCTTTCCCGCATCCCGCACACACAGAATGTGCTGGTACAGCCAGGCAGTCACGACTGTGAAGTCCATATTCTCTCAAATCAGCCTCACCTCTCAGACCATGGAGAACAAATTCTTGCACCGCCAGCACCCAGTAGGTAAAATGACAATTTTGCATTGTGCCTAGCAGTGGAACTCCAAAGGCTTATAAACAGAACCCTGCTACCCTAAGGGGTAAACTAGGGAAAGCACCATCGCAGGCCTGCTCCAGGATTGTCACTGCATGGAACTGTCTCCGGAGCACACGCTGTTCGTGCTGCCAAGCCTCCACGAAAACACCATCTGCCTGGCCCAGCCTCGCTCCTCGAATGCCGGAGACGGAAATGTTCGTCAGAAATGACCCCGGAGAGCAGATGTGGGTCCATATCCGGCTGTTTCTCCGGGGTCGTTACATGTGATGGGGGACATTTCATCGGGAGGACAACTTTGGTCTTTGAAAACATGCCCCTGTGGGAAGACGGAGTGCGCTATGCACATGGCATACAGAGCAATGCTGGAGGGGGAGGTATAGGGTGGGGTATCAGACCCCAGCTGAAGGGTGTAGGTTGGTCTCTTGTTCAGTAAGATCTGGCTGTCTCCTTTCTTACCAGGAGCATGCGTAGGATGAAACCAGCTCTCTGAAGAGGGATAGCACAAGAAGTACACACCCTTTGAGTGCTACTCAAGCCCTGTAGTGGGCTCAACCAGAAGCTAGGGCTTGATGCAGGAGTCGCTGGCTGAGGTTCTCTGCCTTTGCTATGCCATAATGGTTCCTTCTGGCCTTGAACTCTACGGCTCTGTGAATAGGCCTTCAGCTGGCCCCCTGCGTCTCACCTGTCCTGGCCCCCTGCATCTCACTTGCCCTGGCTTGCTGCATCTCACCTGCCCTGCTCCTGGAAACTGCTGTTGTGGTTTGGGACCTCCAGGCCAGTGGTAAAAGAAAAATCCTCGCCCTCTGTTCCCTGAAATCGTTCTCATCAATGTCTGACAATGAAAACCAATATGGTTAAACCGGTGCTATTGTCTAACATAGCCCTGGCTAAAGAGTAAAATCCTTCTTTAATTCAATCTGGTTTGTTCCATAAAGCTAATTTGTTTTGTTTGACTTTGGGGTTAATTACATGAACACTGGCCATAAACTTCAGCTGTGTACGGCCATTATCCTGGGACTGACAACACTGCCAGCTATTGCCGTTGTATCATACAATTTAGTGATACTGACTGGTTGTCTTGAACTCGCGACTCGAGTGCACCCTAAAGATCCAGAAACCAGAAGGGAAATAACAAGAACTCGACATTTATTATTTTTATAAATAACACTCCTGATTTTGAAGCCAATATTATTTCAGGGGACCCGATTCATGATTTTGAACATTAAGGGTTGGTAATGCCGGGTTGAGTCCTCACAAATATCATATGCCCCAAATCCCCAAACCTTTTTGGCTGCCCAGGGTGGGCATTCGATGAGATGGCTCCAGATGATGTGATTAACACAGCGCTTTCCAAATGACCAGGCTGTGAAGGGGAGAGCACGTCAGACTCGCTGGAGGTGCGTTCAGCTCAGGAGGCATTTTCAGGCAGACAAAGGTGAGAACTCCTGAACTTTCACTGCATGTTATGACTGAAAAAACATGTAACCAAAACGTCCATCTATTTAATAAATTGGTTTCTTTTTAAAAGAAATGGCTATAGGCAGCCACGCTCCTTGTAACCCAGCCAAGAATAATTTGTGGCAGGAAAGTTTGAGCATTTGTAAAAATAAAATAAAATAAAATAAAAAAAAACCCTAAAACACTTTAGAGTATTTCAGCATAAACGCAAACAAGAGTCAGGTATTTAGAGGGTGGAATAACCCCCAATGGCACTGGCATTTCTGACCATGTGTTGAAATAGAGATTTTTCATGTATTTGTTTTAGTAATCACACTACAGAACTCGGCAATTTTCTTCTTGTTAACATTTCTCTGTCTCACTGCCATGGCAGTCAGCTTCCCTTTGCGTTCTACACCTGCTGCCCATCCAGTAGATAGGAGCATCGCTTGCTGAAGGGGCAGAGAGCTCTGATGCCCTGGAACGCTGTCCTGGGGTGTGTTTCTAACCTTTTGCCATCCTCTTTAATGGTGTCTCTGACACCACGGCCAGGTGAGATGTAGGAACCATTTAGGGCTAGATCGGGGTGGGCAAACATTTGGCCCGAGGGCCACATCAGGGTTGCAAAATTGCATGGAGGGCTGGGTAAGGAAGGCTGTGCCTCCCCAAACAGCCTGGCCCTGCCCCTTATTCAGCCCCACTTCCCACCCCCTGACTGCCTCCCTCAGAATCCCAGACCCATCCCACCCACTCCTTGTCCCCTGACCACCCCCTCCAGAGACCCCCCACCGCTAACTGCCCCCACGGAACGCCCCCACCCAACTCTTCTTGCTCCCTGTCCCCTGACTGCCCTGACCCCTATCCATGCCCCCGCCCCCTGACAAACTCCCAGGACTCCCACGCTGCATCCAACACCCTCCGCTCCCTGACCCCTCCAGAGATCCCCCGCCCCTAACCACCACCATGGGATCCCACTCCCTGTCCAAACCACCCTGCTCATTGTCCCGACTGTCCCCCGGGAGCCCCTGCCCCTTATTCAACTTTCCAGCCCCAGCCCTCTTACCATGCTGCTCACAGCAGAGTGTCTGGCTCTGTGCGGAGTCAGACACGCTGCTCCATGGGAGCTCATAGTCCCGCCCCCCAGAGTGCTGCCCACGTGGCAGCATGGCTCCCAGGAAGGGGAAAAGGTGGGGTAGGGGCTGGGGGCAGCCTCCCAGGCTGGAGGGCCAGGTGGGACGGTCCCGCGGGCCGGATGTGGCCCACAGGCTGTAGTTTGTCCATTCCTGGGCTTGATTGTGCCATCCTTCCCGATGCTGGCAGGTACTTGTTCATGCCAGTTCCATCATGGACTTCACTGGAACTGCTGAGGTGAGTAAGTGCTCACTAGCTGCCCCTGTTGATCCTCAGGCGTTAGAGCATAAGCTGATCACTAGTCTGGGTCACAAAGAAAATCATACCCCCTCTAACCTCAGTGGCGTAGCATTGAACAACGCAGCAGGTAGATTAGGGGTTTTCCCCCATTCTCCATATCTATGTTCTTTGTCCCATTCATTATTTTCTATACTTTTCTAATAAGAGGGGGCATGATAAAAATATATAAAATAATGACTGGGGTAGAGGAGACAGCCTGGGAACTTCTGTTCTCCCTGTCTCATAACACGGAACAATGGGCCATTTCACTCAGTTAAAAGGAGGCACATTCAAAACTGATGACAGATACTCTTGCCCTCGATGCACAGCTGGACTGTGGCACTCCTTGCCACTGGATGTAGCTGTGGCCAAGAACGTAGCAAGATTCCAACAGGGATTTTCATGGCTAGTAAGAATAGCAGCTCTAGTATATAAGAATAGTTACACCAGTTAATGCAAACACACGTTTTGGAAGAGATATTAACCCTCCTGCTCAGGGTTACGCCAAGGATTAAGAGGAAGCCAAATGTGGGCTACACATTATCCGTCATGCAGGGTACCTGAACCTTCCTCTGAAGCATCTGGTACTGGTCATGGTGGGAGACAGGATGCTGGGCCAGCATGGCCATTCCGCTGGCCTTATCCAAATGCTGCTCTACTCTTTGTAGGTTCTTGTATGGTGCCCTTCACTGTGGCATCTGAACCCCTACCAGAGTTACAAAAAACCACAGTGACTGGCCCCAAGCCAGGGTTCTTAATGATGATTGTTATTGGCTGAGGGCTATGGTTTGTTATTTGGGAAGGGAAGGCAGAAGGAGTGGGCTTTGCATTTGGACCAGAAAGCAGGGAGGTTTGTTGTAGTTCTTAATACCAGCCACATAGAGCCAGCCAGGAGGACGTTGGACTAGCTCGGTGTTTAAGGGTAGGGCAGCCCAGATGGTCCTGCTCGAGGCATCTCCTGTTCCCTGATAGAAACTTCATCCCCTGCGTTAACACTGGTGTGGAAAGGGTTAAGGAGCACAGACATTACCGCCCTTCTTTCTTTTCCTCTTCCACTCCCTTGCAGTGTTGGGCTGAGTTCTGTTTCGTAACACTGCAGTGTTTCTTATACTCTATCTGGCACCTCTTAGTGCGCATGACCTTTGAGGCAGGTCACCCAGATTTCTCTGGGGTGCAGAAGCATGTGGGTTCCTAATTCATCCTCATCCTGGGGGATTAGAACTGGGTAAAGACATTAGGAATAAACCCAGGACGGATTCCAGCCTAGAACGATTTTATAGTACCTCTTCTGTCCACAGAGTCTGTTAGCACACCCCATCGGTATGATTTCTCTCTGTTTAATGCAACTGATTGAATTGCTAATCTGTCCATTCTGCAGCCTCCTTCATAGGAATATCTTCCACCCATAACATTAATCAAAACAGAGACTTCTTTGGTGTGCAGATAACTTTGCTCAGAAGAAATGTGGCACATGTTCTGGCCCCTGAAGAAACTTGCAACATCCCAAGCAAAGCCTAAGATAAATGAGTACAGAGCTGAATTTCTGCAGTGACAGAAAACACTCAGGATATTACTATTCTGGAAATGGAAATAGAATCATTTCCAAACTGCGCGGAAATTTTTGCTCAAACAGGATGACATTTGAGTGAGAGAATGTTTTGTACACACTGCCACCTAGCTCTGTAGGGTGGAAATGCATCATCCTTCACCAGTATCTTCAAAATACCGCGTACTCTGACCCTGTAACAACTTTAACTAGAAGTTATGAGGAACCAAAGTAATCTTGCACCCCTCCTCCCAGCCCAGCGCTGGTTATTCCAAGATAAATGCAGTATGGATTTCAGTAGATCTCCAGGTTACAGATCTTCCCTTGTTGTATAGTTAATTGTAGTCAATATATTCCTTCTCACATAGACATTGCTACGTTTTATTTGCAGATGAAGTTTATGTTATCAACAAAGCCTGCCTGAAACACTAATGTGTCCTGAGGATGAAAATAGCTAGGCCTAGAGGCTTTCCCCCATGATCGACAGGTGCTTCTCCCTTGCCAGACTCCTGTCTATAAATCTACCTTCCTTCTATCTTCCATTGTGATTTACTTACGTGAAAGGCAGCTATAATAAGATAAGTGCATTGACTAGTGCAGATACCTTTCCAGGATATCTGGAATGCCCCGGGGCAGTTTATTTTCTTTTGTTCTTAGCCTGGTAATTTCTCAGGTGTCAAACTATGGAATTCCATTAGAATCTGGAGAAAGCGGCAAATTCCAGGATTCTACTAGCACTTAGAGATGAAGCCTGAAAGAAACTGGCTGCAGTTCAGAAATCCTTCCGGGTTTGGGTCAAACTCTTTTCTGGCTCTTAAGGGTCCTTGGAAGCCTAGATCTCCCCTAAAACTGGGTGAAAAATAAGAGAGTTCCACAACTACTGAAGGGGGAGGAAAATGTCAGAGATTCAAAAGAGCAACTGGCTGATGAGATAAACCCAGCAGAACTAGACTCCCAGCTGGACAAGGTGATAGAACTGCTGCCTTCAGACCCTCCATGGGTACTCTTTGGAGGCTGCATGGGCTAGACACATAAGTCCAGCCCCCAGGCAGCAGGATCTTCTAGATGGTGACGTTCTCACTGAAAATATCTGGCCATCACCTGGTCATCACACACTGGGGATTCTCTCCAGATCCATCATTCCATTTGAAAGCAGAGCGATAACAAGACTTGGAATTATTCTGGAGTTTTAGGCTATCAGAGGTCATCAGACAGCCTGGAGATATTGTTACTACCCGCTGTATTGGGAGGTGAGTTGAGAATGGGGACGCAGTCTTGAGAACGCCAGGGTTTGGTTCGGTGCCCAGAGATGAAAATCCCAAATCCTGGAGCCACTTTTCAGCCTTCAAGTGTTTCAGTCCTACCTGTGGGTTCAATCCTGGGCTCAGTCCTGCAGGGTGCTGAGCTCTGGTCCTCCTGGGTTTCCTGTGACAATGTTTGAAGGTCAGGAATGTCCCTTTTTAAGGCAATCTAGAGTCCTGTGGAGCTCAGCTGGAATTCTCTGGCGATGCGGAGACTGTTACCTTGAAAGTCCTCAGCTGGGGTGCACAGAGTCAGACCGAGCACCGAGACCGAGACCGAGACCGAGCTCAGGGTGCTGTGGCCCATTTCCCCCCACCAGGGCTGCAATCCTCCCCAGGCCATTACCGCCTCTCACCTGGCTCCTGCAGCTCCCTTGTTATCTCTTGGCCTTCGATGTCTCCACGGCACCCATTCCTGGACCTCTTCGGGGCTGCTCCAAGCCCCAGATCTCCAGACCCCAGAATATGTACAGTGCTGAGGTCAGGTTCCCCGCATGGACAAAGAAGTATGACAGGCTCCTCCTCACCCCTCAGGCAGCCCCTGGCTCCTCAGCCATTTCAGTAGCCAGCTGGAAATGTCCCTTTGTTTGTAAAACTCTCCCTGGAGAACCACCTCATACAGGGCTCCCCTCCCCCAGAGTCCCCATCCCATAGATCCCGCACAAACACAGCTCCCTCCTCACACACACACAGCCCCCAGGGGATCTGGGAGGTTCTCACTGGGTCTTCTCTTCCAGTTTCCATGGTGGTGCTTTCCCAGACCTGAGGAAGAGCTCTTTGTGGCTCAGAAGCTCGTCTCTCTCACCAATGGAAGTTGGGCCAATAAAAGATATTTCCTCCCCGACCTTGTGTCTCTATATACAGAGTGTAATTGTACTGTGGTAGTCTGGGAGCATTGCAGCTTTAATGCAGTATGCCTTAGCAAAGCCTGTGTGTTTATGGTTGTAGAAGACACTGTAGGAGGTTACACAGGATCTGAGAGCATGTCACTAGAACTGATATAGAGACAATGGGCTTTGCTGATTTACACCAGCTTTATATCATTATCACACACACAAAAACGACATTCCAGGAACATATGAAGGTTGCAATTTTCTCCTCATTATTTGATATGCGCCTCTCCACCCAGGTCTTTCTTATGTGTTGTACATGCTTCACACTCTGTTCTGAAGATAGAATTATTCATTCCCTCATGGGCTTTTCTGTGGTGTTCTCCTTGAGAGTCTTGACCACTGAGCACGCCACACAGGTTCATTCATTTATTTTACAATGCCCCTGTGAGATGAGGGTGAGTTTTTATTCTGATTTCACAAATGGGAAACTGAGGCATGGGGTGATTAAGGACAAAAGTGCCCCTAATTTTGGGTGCCCAATGTGAGACACCTAGGACCTGATTTTTACAGAGCGCTTAACATTGTGTGCCTCTTTATATGTTCAAAGCTCAGCTCCCACTGACTTCAGTTACATGTGTGAATGTTCGGAATGTCTACAAATCAGATGCCAGGGCTTCAAGTCATGCATTCAAGTGCATTAATCATGAGACCCTCCTTTTTCTTCCTGCAACCTCCTGCCTCATTAACCCCCCCACCTTCCAGTTTCTTCAGGGGTCCTACAGACAACAGCTTCCTTTACTACACATCCGTGATTCATTGGCAGACAAGGCCAAACCTGTGGCAGGGATCCTGTGGAAAAACAGTCTGTGATCATGCACTTAAAGACTGAATCATAATATAGGCACCAGGGGACCGAATGAAGATTGCCTGAGCAATTTTTGAGCACTTGACTTTGCAACCTTAATGTTCTTTTAATGTAGTTTTTTTTATGGGCAATTGCCTTGGATTTTAAAAAAACTGAAAACCCCCCAGAAATTGTATCACATGGCATCATATTGACACCCACATAATTCACCAGCAGAGTTTAGAACCCTTAGATCCATTGCCCAACCCTCTGCCACTCAAGCTAAGGAAATAACTGAGAGCAATAGTAGGTTGTCATCCTTTATGTAGACACACACTGTCTATTTCACAGATACTTGTTGACAGCAGAGGAATGGAGAGACTCAGGAATCTTGGATTCCATTCCAACTCTGGAGGGGGGAGTGCTGTACTGGTCACAGACACTTGTGTCATCTCCCTGCAAGCTTCACCCCTTCTGCCCTGTCCTCTTTAACCTGTCACTGTCCCCATCCTGTCTCTTCACCACCCCCGGTTCCCTGTCCCATTCTACTCAGCGAGCCAGTCCGAATCACCACTCCTGAGGCTTCTCCTCCCAGCTCCAGTCTCTGTGCCCAGCTGGCCCCAGCTCCCCACCCCAAACTCCATCTTTCCCTTTCCTCCCCCCCGCACTCCCAGGTCAAGTCTTCTCCACCACCCTCTGGGATCCTTGTTCCAATTTATTCCCCTCCAAACCTGCCCCCCGGTCTGGCTCAAACCCCTTCTGCGTTTGAATGAAGGGGTGTCAGCAAGGGAGCACCGGAGAGAGAGGCTCCTTGCGCTGACCATAGACTGTCCCACCCCCGCCCAGTGGGGCAATTCCAGGGAAAGTCCTACTCAGCCCAGGGTGGAGCATGCTCAGTGTGGACGGAATCTTCAGGGACTTTAGTTTCGAAGCTCTACCAAGTCTCTACTGAGCGTGTGTTGAACTGAGCTTTTTCAAAAGTTTATAGCTTGGCCAATTTGGGGCAGACTTTCCCGGGGATGGCAAACAGCACAGCCCTGCCAAATTTCAGGTCCCTGCTCCACTTTGGAGCAGGCACTCCAGAGGCGCTTCTCAATCAAAGGTTGCCAGATGTTTGTAACATGGGCAAAACAATATCTTTCCCCCTCTCTTCCTTCTGAGAAATGGCTGAACTATTAGCTGGGGGGAAAATCAGCTAGTATGGGAAAAATTCAGCCCAGATGGTTGAAATTTGGCAAAGATAAACACAACTGAAAACTGGGTCTTACAGTGGGATGTGTCTGAGCCTTAATTGTAGGTGTGTTCACCAGCGGGGCCTATGAACAAAGGGGCAGAGCACAGGGTGCGTGTGTAGCCATCAACTTCGTACATTTGGACTTTTCTGTATTTGAATTCATAATCTCAGTTACAATACGTTCTGTGTTTTAATTCTCCTCCCCACCATCTTTTTTAAACCAAGAACTTGTTTCTGAGAAATGTCCAAGCTCTGCGGAAAAATGGCCCCCTCTGTTGGACCCTGCTGGCTTTGTAACGCGGACCCCTGGGCTGAGATACCACACGTCTCAAAGTAAAAGTAAAAAGTAAAAGTAAAAAGTGTAAAAGTGAGCATGAAAGCAGATCACGCTGAGGGTTTTGTAGCCATAGAAAGCTCCTTGTGCTCAGTGATGAAATAGCCACCCTAGTGGTGGAGGGATAGCTTGGTGGTTTGAGCATTGGCCTATTAAATCAAGGATTGTTAACTCAATTCTTGAGGGGGGCATTTAGGGATATAGGGCAAAAATAGGATTGGGCCTGCTTTGAGCAGCAGGTTGGATTAGATGATCTCCTGAGGTCCCTTCCAGCCCTGAGATTCTATGAAATGGTCAAATATAAACCTCTACCAGTATTAAGGCATCTAAACAAAAGGGTCTTAACATTTATTTCCAATGCGGGAAAGTGGAGTTTCCCACCTGTCTTTTACTCAAAACTGGTTTAACTTATTTTGCTCAAGCATTAAAAAAAGAAGGAAAAAAAGAAGCATCTCTGGGATTCAGACCAAACTGGGAAATTTCCAGGAGAACTTCTGCGAAAGTTCTGAGAACCTGAAAACCCTGAGAATTCAACTCCTGCCTGACCTCTCATGGTATCATCAGCTTCAACAGAGCAGCAGTCTAAAGCAAAGCCCCTGATCTAAGCTCACTTCGGTGCAAGGTGGCCACTGCTACGATTTCATCTCGACTCTCATGCTAACTGGTGTTTCCCTTTAAGCCCTGGGTGCAGGAGCCTTGCGACTACAGGAGACTCGCAGTTTTCATTTAAAAGAAAGGTACGTTTCCAGCCTTCACAGTTGCAGCTTGGAAACATGGCCTGAGTGCAGCCTAAATCTCAGGAACTAGAAGGCCCAGACCACGCCCCTCCCCTTTATTATTTTCTAAAAACCACATGAGCGTTAAACGAATGTCATGATTTCTGGCAGCCTGGCTCAGGACCGTTTGGGATTGGCAGTGCTGGCGTGAGTGGCAAAGATGAGACGTCTTGTTTATTTTCCAGCCTGAGCCCATCTCTGAGTGCACACCCTGGGCTGTTATCGCAGCTCTCAAGCCATCTGCAGAGCGCTGTTCCAAAAGCCGTTCCAGAAGGGAACGTTGATGGCTATCTGTGGCTAGCGATGGACAAATGGTGGAAATAATTTCTCAGCGAAGGTTTTATTTGGAAAATGTTGCGAAATGTGCAGGGTAGATGGTTTGATGGATAATGTTCAACCGGCTCCGCATGACACCTGGGAAGGGGGGTGCTGAACAGCTTGATTTTTTAGCAGCTGGGACTGAGCAGGTCTCTGTGGCGTGTCTGGTGGGTGGCTCTGCCCTCCTTCTGAGCTGCCTGCTCTGTGCACTCAACCTGACTCTGGAGGGAAGAGCTTCTTGCAGATGCTTTGGTGATATCGCGCTCTAAGACAGGCAACAATTAGGCTCTTCCTTAACTGGATCCCCACAACTGGCTCTGAGACACCACTAGCAGCCAAGCCCACAGACGCAAGTTCAGGAGGAGGGCAGGTTAAACACACACACATGCACACACAAGTAACCTTGCACCGGGACACATGCCCGCACGGTAACTTTGCACACAGATATGTGAACCCAGTGTAATTGCAGCACATACATTTTCACACACGGCAATGCATGGCTAGGCCAGCAGAGGCGGTGTAGGCTGGATGTGCTATCTGTGCATCGTGTTCACAAAATTAGTGTATCCCCGTGACCCACTCCATGAATGCCTGAGCCAGGCTGACACGTGGTCACAGTGTGAAGCCCACCATTGGCTAGCTAAAGAACCAGGCAGCTCCAGGGTCTAGGGGTCTGTCTAGACAGCAGGCACTGGATGTGATGGCAGCTCCACTGACACACCAGAGCTAGCTTTAATTTGGTAGCTCAGGTCCTGGAGCAGCAAAGCCGTGGCAGCATGAGCTTCAGCAGAGGCTAGCTCCGCGCGGAATTACCCAGGATTCAGGCATTGCCAATGCTTCCCCGCTCTGGCACCCCGATTCGTTCAGTGTGGCTGCAGAGTAGACATACTCCATGTTCCTGAATAGACTCCGCATTGCACTCACTACACCTCCAGCCGGCTCTACCTCCAGGGTTTACACGTTGTTTATTGTACAACGTACAAATGAAGAATGAAAAGCCATTTTCTCTAACTGCGTTAATTCTATTCTCTCCAATACATAAGAACAGCCCTACTGGGTCAGCCCAAAGGTCCATCTAGCCCAGTGTCCTGTCTTCCGACAGTGGCCAGTGCCTGGTGCCCCAGAGGGAATGAACAGAACAGGGACTCATCAAGTGATCCTTCCCATGTTGCCCATTCCCAGCTTCTAGCAAACAGAGGCTAGGGACACCATCCCTGCCCATCCTGGCTAATAGCCATTGATGGACCGATCCTCCATGAATTTATCTAGTTCTTTTCTGAACTCTGTTATAGTCTTGGCCTTCACACCACCATCCTGGTTCAACAGACACACTTGCATGTCCAAAATATGCCTGCAAACCCTTGGAGGTAATGACCTTTGATGTGACTGACGAGTGAACCAGGGACTTCGGAACTAAAAAGGTCCATCTCTGGGGTTTGAGCTAAAGCGGCGCCCTATAACGTGCTCTGTGAAAGGACACGTAACATACACAAGCCCACCACAGATGGGCTGATCCATGTAGATTTGTTCATGTTGAAAGGGAAGAAGTTGGTACACAAATTACTGCACCAATACTGCATCTTTCCCTAAATACAATGGAAATGTGCTTCCTAATTGCCCGCCAAACCACCATGGTCTTGCCAGGGCTCACTCCTCTTGTTCAGAGGTTCCTTAGGGGGCTGCATTCATCTTCAGAAATTGACTAGAGAGCTGGGGGGGGAAAGAGAAGCGATTTGCCTTGGGAAAGAAATGTGCTTCCTGGCCCAGAACTGCAGGTAATACACGGCAAATGTTCTTTTATAAACTCAGCTCTCTCAGTTCCCAGACCAGTTCCCTGCTCACTAGGCTTGCACAGCCGTGTACCTGATGTGCACAAAACATTGTCACCAGCACTCTGTGTGCACTAGTGTGAATGTGCAAAGTGCTCCCTTTATATCCTCAGCTCACCAGCACATGCACTAGTGTGAATGTGCAGAGCTCTCTTTGTGTTCTCAGCTTACCAGCACACCATGTACACTAGTGTGAATGTGCAGAGCTCCCTTTGTGTTAGCTCACCAGCAAGCCGTATGCACTAGTGTGAATGTTCAGAGCTCCCTTTGTGTCCTCAGCTCATCAGCACATGCACTAGTGTGAATGTGCAGAGCTCCCTTTGTGTTCTCAGCTTACCAGCATGTCGTGTGTTGACGAGTCGTAAATGCTATTGGGATCTACAAACGAATACACAATACATAATAACGATAATAACCTTAATTAACAAAGACTCATTTCTGATACCCTGGCTCAGGCTGAGTAACACCTTACACCATGAGTAATGTAAGGAACTATACCAGAGGAAGGAACTATTCTGCTAGAGGAAGGCTGTCCCAGGCTGGTCCTCATTGACTAGAGTGTGTTGAATCATGAAAACACTGATTTCCAAATCACATACAGTAGAACCTCAGAGTTACGAACCCCGTGGGAGTGGAGGTTGTTCGTAACTCCGAAATGTTCGTAACTCTGAACAAAATATTATGGGTGTTCTTTTGAAAGTTGACACTGAACATTGACTTAATACAGCTTTGGAACTTTACTAGGCAGAAGAAAAATGCTGCTTTTAACCATCTTAATTTAAATGAAAGAACCACAGAGACAGTTTCCTTACCACGTCAAATCTTTTTTTAAAAAGTTCCCTTTATTTTTTTAGTAGTTTACGTTTAACACAGTACTGTTCAATATTTGCTTTTATTTGTTCGGTCTCTGTTGCTGATTGCGTACTTCCGGTTCCAAATGGGGTGTGTGATTGACTGGCCAGTTCGTAACTCAGGGGTTCGCAGCTCTGAGGTTCTACAATATTTGACAATTGTCTGCAACAAAGCTCAGTGATCAAATAATTCAGTGAATCGTGTTTGGCTATCAACCCAGGTGTCAGATAATGGGGGAAAAGGAGAATAATGCTCTTTTCATGGGTATCCCCAGATCGCAACGTGATGCACAATTTTCCAAGTCCTTTTTCTTAGTTTTGACTCCTGGAAAGACGAGCGGTGTTGTTAGTGTGGGGTTAAGCACAGTGTTGTGTACAGGCAACTTTGGGAGGGACGGTGCTGTGTGAGCAGCAGGAGAGTATGTTCTCTGATTAGAGTCAATTCTTCAGGCTCAGTTACTCCCTGGGCACTGGGCATTGGTGCTGGGCTGGGGTCTTTGGAAGAAGGGAGTGCCCTGCCTGCTGTTTGGCCACCACATTTCAGAGCTGGTACGTGTGGGCAAATAAAGCAAGTTACCCAGACTTCACTAAGGAGTGGTGCTGGTTTGCTCCTGTTGCGGATGAGGGCCACATTCTTCTGATAGGTACCTCAGCCATTAGCAGAGCTTGGCTGGGTTGCTGAGTGGGTTCTCCATGCCACAGGGAGAACTGTGTTTTTTCCTTCTCTATGGGTACGTCTTCACTACCCACCGGATCGGCAGGTACTGATCGATCTATCGGGATCGATTTATCGTGTCTAGCGTAGACATGATAAATTGATCCCTGATTGTTCTGCCTTCGACTCCTGTAATCCACCAAGACGAGAGGCGGAAGCGGAGTCGATGGGAGAGTGGTGGCAGTTGACCCCGCGCCATGAGGACGCGAGGTAAGTTGACCTAAGATACATCGACTTCAGCTATGCTATTGTCGTAGCTGAAGTTGTGTATCTTAGGTCGAGCCCCCTCCACCACAGTGTAGACCAGGGCTAATACACTCCTGGACTCTCATGCGCTTAGCAGCTATGGAGCATCTTTCAATACATGCAATATCCGTAGTGTACTATGACCTTTCTTTCTCTGTGGACACCAACTCCGCTTTCTGGGAATGTTTTTTTGTTATTGCAATGGGTTGCTGACTAGTTCGGACAAACAATTCCTAGGGCAGGAGGGGTTGCAAATTGTTGAATGAAGCTGTTAGATATTCATTGTTTGTGATCTGTGATTGGTCATGGAAGTCACATAGTATCGTTTCTGCTCCCTGACTGGATGATTGCGACCTCTTCAACAGCGGAAGGCTAAGGAGAGAGAAGAGTGGAGCATGAGCGCCATTGTTCCTGCGAGGATACGGGAGTTTGTGGGAAGAGCAGCCATGCCCTAAAAACTGGTCCAAACAAAGACTCGTTCCCATGAGCGTTCACAAGGTGAATGGGGAGGGAGCAACATGGCTGAGCTGAGCAGCACAGATGAATATTCACAGACATTGTGTGAGCAGCTCTTCTAGCAGGTAGTCTTTGCTTTAAGCTGTGATTTGCAAAGACGGCTAAGGAAATAAACAGCCAATGCATTTGGGTCCCCAACTCCCTTGGGCTCCTATGGAAATCCAGCCTTAGCACATTGACTGACTCTCCCTAGCCTGCCACGTCCTCACCATGCCGAGTGGGATGGAGCATGCTAAGGAGGGTGCCTCATGACTGCCTGCTGTGAATGTGATAAGAAAACGAAAGCAGGTCATTAGCTTGGCTATTGCTGAGATCTCGTTAATTTTAGTCCCTTTCTCATGTATTAATGGATTGGCTTGCTCCCTGTACTTGCTCTTTCTCTGCTTTATGTTGTGGAATTCCTTCCTATTCCCACTAGCGCCTTTGTCAGCATTAATTCATTCTGCTTTTCTCCAGCCCCTCGCGTTTCCCTACAAGTCTCAACTGATTCCGCCTGTTCTTGTTTGGTTCCCCTAGCTAGTCTATTGCTAGTCTAGGTACTTTTCACCTTCAGGCCTTCAAGTCAGCTCCCTCCACCCCGAAGCCTCCTGCGCACGTTTTTCCAAGGAACCAGGGAGTGCTGGGTCTGGAGGGTTCTCCAGCCTATCTCCACCGTGGTGGGTTTTAAGACTTACCGCTGTGCCATGTGCCCTAGTTTCCCCCTGCTCAGTTGCACAGTGCAAAAGGAAGCAAGACAGCAGAGACGGACGCAGTGGGGCTGTGCAGAGAGGAAAGGCAGTTACCCCGTTCTGGTTCACGCCAGAAGCGGAGCCACCTAGCTTTGTTGTCACGGAGAATTTCAGTGTCCAAGCAAATGGCACTTCCTGTGGCTGGCTCTGGAGCTCGCGGCCTCGATCCCAACTGCAGTGCGTCCCCGGTGATTGCTGGTTCTATGGATGGTGCAAGGTTGTGGAGAGTCTTAGGGTGACTGCCCCCCTGGCTTATGCGGGGCTTGCTTACTTGGTCTGTGGACTTGAGACACCTCTCTGGCCTGTGCTCCAGGCTAGTCGTGGCCCGGCAGGACACTCCCATAAGCTTTTCCCTGGACGCGGATACGGGAGCCCCTCTGCAGCTTGTCTCTGCTATGGTGCAGTCCAGCCCCTCCAGCCTGCACAGGACCACAACTGATGCTTGGGGGAGGAGTCTCTGGCCTGCATTCTCAGGCAGCACAAGGTGAGACTAGTGTGGGAGACTCCACCATGCACGTAGAGTTAGTCTATTTGGCACTGATGCTGCCCTCCCCGCAGCTACTGGCTCAGGGGGGATGGGGAGGGGAATAGCAGAGGTGGGAAGGGGTGGCTGGAGTCCAAGGCGCTCTGGCCATCTCCACCAGGTGCATGGTCTCTTGGGGGCAGTTGGCAGCAGGAGCAAGTTAGAGAGGCCCTCAGGCTGATCTATTCTGGGCTGGGGAAGAGAATTAGAGGCAGGAACTGGCTAATAATTCTCAGCATCTCCTCCCTCCCCGCAGCTCTCCTGCTTGGTGCCTGAGCTCCAAGGAGGTGCTGTCCAGGTAGGTGAGCACCCTAGGCACTGTGTGGTATCTGAGCATCCGCGGCTCAGTATCTGTGTCCATCAGAATGTGCTGCTTGTCGGAGTGCCCGGAGGGCGTTGGGAGGTGACTGTGCTCTAGGAGGTGCGGACCGAGGCCTTCGTTTCGATCCGGGCACTGCGATTTCTTTGCTTCTTCCGCAGCAGGATTCGGTATTTTCCCCAGAGGCCCCAGAATTCAGCATTTGGGGCCTGGAAGTCGCCATTTGCTGCAATGAGGTGCTGCCTGAGATTTCATTTGCTGGGCCTGTCCTTCCTGGCCTGGCCGGCAGCCGCCTCTTGTTCTCCAGCGTTCCCCACCAGGGGGAAGTATTGACTTGCAGTGCCTGCTCCCCGTGAAGCAGTGAGAAGGGGAATCCAGCCTACGGCCAGGGAGAGGGGAACCAGGTGCGCTCCGGTTCCCCCCTTCACTGACATGCACTTGCTGGGGAACTGGAGGGAGGCTCCTGGTGCCCATTGCAGGAGCTGAGCCTGGGGAATGGAGAACCCATCCTAGATCCTGAACATCACCGAGCGTTTCCTTCCACCTCAGAGCCCCGCGTCCGCGTGGGGGAGTCCATGGAGACACAACACACTTGCTTTGCCACGCAGTGCCGGGGCTGGGGCAGCTGACCTGGGCCCCGTGGCGCAGCGAAGGGCCGGGGCCCTGGGGCTGCTCTGTTCCAGAGGCACGGGAGGAGTGCCTCAGTGGGGCACCTGGGACCATGCCTCACTGGCGGGGCTGGGGAAGCAGCATCCCAAAATGAAGGGAGATTTTTCAGAGGCGGAAAAACAACTCTCCCCCCTCTCCCCGCCCTGCAGCAGCTAGGACTGTCTCCTGGCTGCTCCCCCAGCACCTCTCTGAGCCAGGGCAGCTCGACCAGAGCCAATGATGCCGATAATCCATCATTCATATGCTCTGCCGTGTGGGAGACGTGTGCTGGGATGACTTTCCTCTCTGCGCTCTCATGTTACAGGCAGGAGCATGCTGCAAATGCCCCTGTGCAAGTCCAGGAGAGTGCCCCCATCCCACTGCCGGCCCCCCAAAACAGCCATCAGCCTTCTACAACCCCAGCCAAGAGCTAACACGTGTGGTGCCTTCCCCGTGCTGAGCCGATGAGCCCAACCCCCCCGTCCCTCAGCCTAGTGGGATGTCCATCCTGGGAGCCCCAGCAGAGAGGCGGGATGCCTTGGGTGCCCAGAGCTACATGCACTCAGCGTGCAGTGAAGGTGCTGAGAGTGGTGGACTGGGGGCCTTGCGTTCTCCAGCCAGGCAGGAGGAATGAAGAGACGAGCCGCTCTGGGAGGCCAGAACCATCGTCTTCAATCTGCACCAGCTGGGTGAATCATTCGCTCAGCCCCTCTCAGTCCCCAAATAACACAACAGTCAAAGGCAAGAGCTTTACACAGAAGTATCCTGGTGTATTCACTTCTGGGAATGTGCCCAGCTCGGCAAGGGGCCCAGCGACCACATGAAAAATATGCCAAAGCTGCCAAAGGCCAGTCCAGAGAGATGGGCCCATGCACACCCCGTGTGTGTACACACCCTCACGCACCATGCTGTACACCACACACTCTCCCAGGTGTGAATATGTAAAGGTGGGATACGAGTCAGTGGATGGGGGAATGTGATGGGCATAATATACCTGGACTTCAGCAAGGCTTTTGAGAGAGTCCCACGTGACGTTCAGGTGAGCATGCTGGAGACCTGCGGGCTCGGCAGAACTACTATTAAGAGGCCACTGGTTAAAGAACTGCAAACAAAGAGTAACTATTAGTGGAATGATGTTGGATTGGAGGGAGGTGTCAAGTGGGGTTCCACGGGGATCTGTTCTGGGTCTGGTGTTATTAATGATCTGGATATAAATATACAGAGCACGCTGATCAAATCTGCAGATGACACAGAGCTGTGGAGGTTGCCAACATGCTGGAGAATAGAGCTAAAATTCAGAAGGATCTTGATAATTTGTAAAACCAGGCTCTAGACAACACAATGAAATTTTACAAAGACAAATGTCCAGTGCTACACTGGAAGAAAAACCAACTGCACGAGTACACAATGGGGGAAACTGGCTTGGCAGCAGCACTGCTGAGAAGGATCTGAAAGTTGTGGTGTATCACAACCTCAACAGGAATTAGCAATGTGATGCTGTTGCAAAAAAAGTAAACGCGGTTTTAGGTTGCATTAATGGAGGCACAGCATGGGAGATGATAGTACTGCTCTGCGCACCTCTGGGTGGGCCTCAGCTGGAATACTGTGTCTAATTTTGGTCACCAAATGTATAGAAATGATGCAGAGAAACTGGAAAGGATCCAGAGGTGAGGAACCAAGATGATCACGGGGTTGGAATGTAAACCATAGGAGCAAAGGCTGAAGGAACTGGATATGTTTAATTTGGAAAAGAGGAGATGAATGGGGATATGATAGAGGTCTTCAAATACTTGAAAGGCTGCCATAAAAAGACATAGAAAAGTTGTTCTGTCTTGCCACAGAAGACAGGATAAGAGGCCATGGGCTCAAACTCCAGCAGAGCAGATTTAGATTAAATCTCAGGAAATGCTTCCTAACTGTAAGAACAGTTGCTCAATGGAACAGACACCTTGGGAGGTCTTGGAAGTTCCTTCACTGGAGGCTTTCAAAAGGAGACTGCCTAGTCACCTGTCTTGGATGGTTTAGATACAACAAATCCTGCACCTTGATTAGTCCCTCCCAACCTTTGTGGTCCCTCCCAACCCTCTGGGTCTAGGATTCGAAGATGTAAGGTTTGTTCAGGGTGAATGTGCTGTCTTGTTCTACAGAGATGAGGTAGCCTCTTCCCTCAGAGGGAGGGGCAGTGACAGTTGGAGGAGATGAGGGGGACAGTGGAGGGACAGAGGCAGGTAACAGGGAGCCTGAGGGAGAGACGAAGAGAAATAGAGAGAGAAATAGGGTGAGGGGAGAGGGCAGCCAAAGGCAAGGACAGACGGAAACCAGGACTGAGAGAAACAGAGAGTAAGTGGAGAGAATGAGGCTGAGCAGGACAGACAGACATGCAGAAGAGGATCCCTTTGGTTTAAAACTGACAGGTGAAATCAGTCCATGTTTGATGGTGTGGTCCTGAGAAGCTGTTCCTATTTGTTCCTGAGCATTGGATCTGGGCGTGTCCTGCCATTGATCTATGTTGTCCTGAAGATCCAAAACAGGACAACCAAAGGTTCTTCAGATCCAGGGGACCTGGTTTAAGGGCACTGTCAAAAAGCAGCATCACTGTGGTCATGTCCATCTCTTCAGGAGGTACAAGAGGTGCTTAAAGCTCAAAGACTGACTTGGACATTAGACAAAACCCAGTGAGAGATCAGGGGAAAGGGGGACCTTGAACTACTGATAACAACCTCTAAGATAATCATAGAATCATAGGACTGGAAGGGACCTGAAGAGGTCTTCTAGTCCCATCTCCTGTACACCAGGCAGGACCAAACATTATCTAGACCGTCCCTGACAAGTGTTTGTCTAACCTGCTCTTAAAAATCTCCAGTGATGGAGAGTCTACCACCTCCCTAGCTAATTTATTCCAATAATAACCTATACATAGAAAGACAGTTTTTATTTAGAGGGTTATATTTAGTAAGTACACTTAATAGTAAGTTAGACAGTGTGTGTGTGTATATAAATATATTCATTGGGTTCAGAGGATGGGACTGCAGCATGAATAGGGCCCTACCAAATTCATGCTCCATTTTGGTCATTTTCATGGTCATCGCATTTTAGAGATAGTAAACTCACCCCTGCGGTGCCTCCTGCTGGTTCTCTGGGAATTAGCTCTTTTCAGCAGGGAGCGCCTTCTGCAGGCTGGTGTCCTGCTGTCTACTGGCCCCTGGTCCCTCCCGGACCCCGGTGCCCCCTTACCTGGGATGCTGCCCCTGGAAGTTCCCCCTCACTCTGTCTGGGTCTCCCCTCCTCAGGGAATCCCCATCCCTCTAATCCCCACCTTGCCTCAGTCTGGGCTACTGCCAGTCATCATTAAGGCCCCGCTCCCTGGGGTAGACTGCAGCGTAAGAGCCACTCATCACAGGCAAGGGTTATTTTTGGACCAGCTGCCTTCCTCTACCACCCAGTACCTCTATGGGCCTAGGACCAGGCCCTGCAGCCTGGGGTGTTGTCAGCCTGGAGCTCCCCTGCTCCTTTGGCCTTTCCCCAGCCCTGCTCCACTCCAGGTAGCTTCTCAAGCTTCCCAGCAACCAGGCCCGTCTCCCTCCACAGCTAGAGGAGACTGTCTGTGCTCCTGGCCCACTGCCCTCTTATAAGAGGCAGCTGGGCCCTGACTGGGCTGGCCACAGCTGTGGCCAGCCACACCCTCCACTGCTTTCTCAAGCTGTAGTCCTCCCCTTGGCTGCTTTTAACCCCTTCAGGGTCGGAGTGGGTACCCACCCCTCTACACAGCCATTTAAAGCTGAACTGTCCCAGTGTTGTAATTGTAGGGGATCCTGACCCTAAAAGGAGTTGTGGGGGAGGGGTCACAAGGTTATTGTAGGGGGGTTGCGGTGCTGCTACCCTTACTTCTGCTCTGCTGCAGCAGGCAACTCTGCTTTCTGAGCTGGGCAGCTGGAGAGGGGCGGCTGCTGGTCGTAGGGTGACCAGATGTCCCAGTATTATAGGGATAATCCTGATATTTGGGGCTTTGTCTTATATAGGCACTTAATACTCCCTACCCGCGTCTCAGTTTTTCACACTTGCTGTCATAGAATCATCACAGAATCTCAGGGCTGGAAGGGGCCTCAGGAGGTATCTAGTCCAACCCCCTGCTCAGAGCAGGACCAACCCCAACGAAATCATCCCTGCTGTCTGACCAGGAGCCCAGCTCTGAAGGCCGAGCCACTGCCAGCAGCAGCGCAGAAGTAAGGATGGCATAGTATGGGATTGCTACCCTTACTTCTGTGCTGCTGACTGCAGAGCTGGGTGCCCAGCCAGCAGCCACCACTCTTCAGCTCTGAAGGCGGCGCAGGAGTAAGGATGGAAATGCCACGAGCACCTAAAATAACCTTATGACCCCCTGCAACTCCCTTTTGTGTCAGGACCCCCAATTTGAGAAACACGGTCTCCCCTGTGAAATTGGTATAGTACAGGGAAAAAGCACACAAAAGACCAGATTTCACAAGCAGTGGGAGACCTGATTTCATGGTCTGTGAGACATTTTTCATGGCTATGGATTTGGTAGGGCCCTAAACACGATGCACACTGGCAGACCTGGTAGGCAAAGCAGCTCTTTGGGAGTCAGCACAAGTTAGTATCAGAGGGGTAGCCATGTTAGTCTGGATCTGCAAAAGCAACAAAGAGTCCTGTGGCACCTTATAGACTAACAGGTGTATCAGAGCATAAGCTTTCGTGGGTGAATACCGATGAAGTGGGTATTCACCCACGAAATCTTATGCTCTAATACACCTGTTAGTCTATAAGGTGCCACAGGACTCTGTCGCTAGTACAAGTTAGAGCAGCCCTGAGGTCACCTATACCTACAACTGGGACCTGGTCGTTGTGTCAGATCTAGGCCCCTTCTGGTGCTAGCCCAGCTTTGGAGGAGTTCTTTTCTCCCCTATGGCACACGTTGCCCTTTGCTAGAACAGGATGGTTTTTAATTGACTCTCCTGTGGAGGGGATGGGGATGAGTTTCAGTGAACTCAGACTTCACCCTGATGAGCATGTGAGGCTCGGGGGTCACCAGCCCTGCTTCAAACCCAGCCTTCCTGATCCATGAACTGCCATGAAATAGTGCCAGGCCCCCAACGCCTGACATTCCTGCCCAGGAATAGTCTTTGGTTTTAGTTTTGCCCGAGCAAAGTCTGCCCTGTGTTGGTAGCTGCTCATTAACCCCGCAATATTGGAGACAGGGTCTTTGATCTGGCCTCACGGTAATTGATTCATCACGCAGGGCTCTATTTACATGAACACTGTCCCGGCTCTTCTGGCTTAAAGTGGCTGCCTTTGAACTTCAGCCATTTCAACAAACTCCACTTCATCCGCTATCCCCTCGGCCCCTCTCCAGTCAACTAGATAAAGAAACAGGGGCCTTGGCCTCTCTTTCAGTTCTCTTCCCTTGCTGTGGCTGAGGAGTTCGTGTAACACGTGCACACACAACGTTCCCCGAATGTCCAAGGGGCAGGTGCACCTCGCTGTCTGCCAAGCAGAGGGTCAGCGCTCACCAGTGCCTGGAGTTGGGCAGTTCTTAAGTGGAGCTGGAGAGAAATAGTGGGAATGGGAAGGGCGTGTTGTACGCTGATGGCACAGCAGACTCCTAAGTGCTGCAGTCAAAGTCGGCCCCAGAGGCCCGAGTCAGAGGAGAGCTAAATGAAGGTGTAAAATGATGGACCAGTGACAGCGAGCAAACTGTTCCGGCTGCAAGGGAGAAGAGAAAGAGATGATATAGAAGAGGGATGGAAAAGGCCACACCGTTCAGAGGGGGCCATTCGGCTGCTCCTGTTTGCCCTGTCCCAAGGAAAGGAGGACTCTCAGTGAGATGAGAAGGTGGCACATTTGAAAGAGAGAAGAGGAAGTGCTTTTCTGATGTATAATCTACTCACAGAAAACAACGCTGAGGGACATTGGGGAGGCAGATTAGTTAGCGGGGATCAAATACACTTGAATGAATGAGATTCGAACCTGCCCTTACATGAGTGAGGATCAAACCATATGGGTGACTAACGCTCATGCTTCAAGGCATTGCTGAAATACGAAGATGAGGTCAGGAAGAAATCCCCTTCCGCTGTGACGTACTATCAGGTGCATTATAGGGCCTGTGTGCCTTTCTGGAAAGTGTTGTGCTTTGGCCACGTCTGTGACTAACAGACTCTTGCTGTGTCCAAGTACATCTCATCCCAGGTCCTGCTAAAATACTTCCTCGCTTTCTAGTATCTGGCTTGGCCAATTTAGCGTTGGAAACACAACAACCATGGCAAGATTTGGACGTCAGCCAGTGGGACAAGGAGAAAGAGTCAACCTTGGCCTTAGCACTACAGGGACGTTTTTCCTCGTGATGGGAATCTCACCTAAGCTCCCCAGGAGAACCGCCTTCAAATGAGCCTTCGCCACCACAGCTACAAGCCAAATCATACCCACCTGGCCTGGGCATTTGTGTCCGTGAATTTTGATTACCCGTGTGCTTGAGGAGGTACACCTGGGGACACGGGAACTGCCATAGCGCGCCAAATCCGGGGTCATGACCAGCTGCTTCCGAGAAAGGTGCAAGGACCGTGTAAGAGACTGCTGAGGATTCCTGCCCCCAGCCCCCTCCAGGGGAGGCTCCTTCCCAGCCTTGTCAGTTAGTGGTCGGCTCAGGCCCTGAAGCAGGAGGCGTTTTTAATAACGTGTTTTAACCCCACCTGACGGGAGGGGACTCTTCTCCCATGCACATGGAGCACAGCGGCTCCTGGGACAAGGCGTCCGTCTATATCTGTCATGGGAAGCGTCGTGCACACCGGTGATGCTACATGCAATTACCACTCCTCAGTATCACCCCCGCTGTCGGTCTGTGGGAGTACACACAGTCACAAGTTCTTTGTGCACACGCCCAGGAGAAACCTTGGCAGCTCCCCTGCCCGGGACAGAGACTCAGCCTCCCAGCTGAGCAGGCCTGCCGAGGAGTGATACGAGGAGTGATAAATCTGCCCGCAGCCCCCAGAACAGATGAGCTGAGTTAGGACGGCTGCGGCTGCTTCCTCTCGCCCGGTGCTAAGCACTGCCTGAGCCAGCCACGAGGTGAAGGATGAGATCTAAGAGCCTTGAAAAGCCCCGGCGCTTGGCCTGGTTATTAATGGGGCTTTGCAGCCGCCTCGTCCACACACCTGGCTCCTTCAGGTTCCCAGATGTGACCAGCTTGCCCGGCACATCACACTAGCACTCAGCTGCGGGAGCAGAGAGGGGCTTTATTCAAAGCAGGTCCAGATGGGTCTGTCTGGCCCGGTGGCTGGGACTGAAATGATTTCCACCCGACGCCTCGGCAAGCAGCTCTGAGCAACGTGGGAGAGCCCCAGAGCCAGCACCATCTGTCCTTCCACACGCCTCGTCAGAGCAAGCCTAGCCTTGCTACATGCATGGCTGCTTCTACCGTCACGGCCCGTTGTCCCGCTTTAGGCAGCAGCACCAGCTCCGCTTTCCCCAGGCGCGAAGGCAGGGCAGGGGAAGGCGAGCCTCTCTGCAGGGTGGGGGATGCTTTTCTTTCACTGGCATCAGCCCCGGGGCTCTTGAGCTGGGCTATTTTACATCCCTCCATGTCCACTCGTGACACAGACTCCCATTGTTCGCTAGCCACACCTCCGAAGCTCTTAATTTTGGTGGTTCTGCATGTTCCGAAGCCTTGCAGAGACAGGGCCATAGAATCATAGAATCTCAGGGCTGGGAAGGACCTCAGGAGGTATCTAGTCCAACCCCCTGCTCAAAGCAGGACCAATCCCCAACTAAATCATCCCAGCCAGGGCTTTGTCAAGCCTGACCTTAAAAACCTCTAAAGAAGGAGATTCCACCACCTCCCTATTCCAGTGCTTCACCACCCTCCTAGGGAATTTTTTTTTCCTAATATCCAACCTAGACCTCCCCAGTGCAATGGCTCCTTGTTTTGTCATCTGCCACCACTGAGAATGGTTTATCTTCACCTTCTTTGGAACCTCCCTTAGGCAGTTGAAGGGGGCTATCAAATCCCCCCTCAGTCTTCTCTTCTGCAGACTAAACAATCCCAGTTCTCTCAGCCTCTCCTCATAAGTCATGTGCTCCAGCCCCATAATAATTTTTGTTGCCCTCCGCTGGACTCTTTCCAATTTTTCCACATCCTTTCTGTAGTGTGGGGCCCAAAACTGGACGCAATACTCCACATGTGGCCTCCTCATTGTCGAATAGAAGGGAATAATCACTTCCCTTGATCTGCTGGCAATGCTCCTACTAATGCAGCCCACTATGCCCCATTAGCTTTCTTGGCAACAGGGGCACACTGCTGACTTATATCCAGGTTCTTATCCTCTGTAATCCCCAGGTCCTTTTCTGCAGAACTGCCGCTTAGTCGGTTGGTCCCCAGCATGGGGCAGCGTACAGGATTCTTCTCTCCTAAGTGCTGGACTCCGCACTTGTCCTTGTTGAACCTCATCAGATTTCTTTTGGCCCAATCTCCAATTTGTCTAGGTCTCTCTGGACCCTGTCCCTACCTTCCAGCAAATCTACCTCTCCGCTCAGCTTAGTGTCATCTGCAAACTTGCTGAGAGGGCAATCCATCCCATCATCCAAATCATTAATGAAGATGTTGAACAGAACCCGCCCCAGGACCGACCCTTGGGGCACTCTGCTTGATACCGGCTGCCAACTAGACATGGAGCCATTGATCACTACCCGTTGAGCCTGACGATCCAGCCAGCTTTCTATCCACCTGTCCATTCATCCAGCCCATATTTCTTTAGCTTGCTGGCAAAAATACTGTGGGAGACTGTATAAAGTGTTGCTAAAGTCAAGACATATCACATCCACCGCTTTCCCCATATCCACAGAGCCAGTGATTTCATCATAGAAGGCAATCAGGTTGGTCAGGCATGACTTGCCTTGGTGAATCCATATTGACTGTTCCTGCAGTGTGTGAATGAGACACATAAAAATCACTTCCCACATACAGCTGCTGCCTGAACCCTGCCCTGTGGGGCCTGACTTGAGTTGGCTCCAGGAAGAGAGCAGCATATTCACGCCCTTCCTGCGTGGTGCCAGCACTTGGCACCAGTGGGAGTGAGCGTGATGGAGCCAGGACTGTTACAATGTCAGCACTGAGACTGTTACCTTGAGCACCCCGCTGCCCCTTACGAAGCCCCAGTGGCCACCTCTTGTTCCTGCAGTCAGAGGAGCTGTTCTCTCTTGTGCCAGAGGGGGCTGGATTTTCAGCGGGTGCAACTCGGCATAGGATATTGCCCAGTGCCTTTTCAGACTCCTGTCTCCTTCCAAACGGGGCTATTAATTAATGAAGTCCAGGGTCGTTTAAAAGGTTGTGAGTCTCTTTAGAGGTTATACCTTTTCATTAGGATTCTGTAATGAGCAGGAGATGAAATCAAGACTGAGAATTACAATTCCCAGATAGAGCTTCATTAACAATTCAGATGACCCAAGGCAGGATTAAATGGCTAAGCATTTCACTGTGAGATGTTATGTTGCCCAAGGGGAAAATTAGTAGATTTCAAAGAGCTTCTTAACACCCAGCTTCTGACTTGATATTTTTTTCAGTGAGTGAGGCTGGAAGAATCCCTGTGTTCAATTCAATTTCTCTATTGGTTTCAATGTGGCGAGGAGACAGGGAATGATATGTCCATGTCCCATCAGCCAGCAGAGCACTGAGCAGGGACTGGCTCAGACTCTGGTCTGGGCAGGATGCTGATCCCTCGACCCCCAGACTCTGCTCCTGTCATTGGCCCACCCGGGCAGCCCAGCTCAATTTCAAGGCTTCTCTCTTCATCTCTATCCCATGATGACCACATTCCACTCCATGCCGGCCTTCAGGGGGCCATCTAAGCAAGTAAGAGGCAGGGCTTTTGGGGCAACCTGCACTCACTCCAGGGAGACATCGGGAGGGGCAGGAACCTGAGCTGTTTCAGAGCAAGCCGCAAACCCCACAGCAGCTAGCTAGCCTGGGGCACCAGCACAGAAACGAGCCCAACAAACACCTCGGGTGAAATTCTGGCCCCTTTGAAGTCAATGGCAAAATTCCCATTGATTTCCACGGGGCCAGGACCAGTCCTCGCTGACTGGAGGAGAGGCAGGTAGTGGGGGAAATGTGTCTCATGTGTACGCTTCCTGATCTTGAGAGCTTCTTGAATGCCCTGAGGAGAAGTGCCATCTGGGGACCTAGCCAGACAGACAAACGGAGTAAATACCCCTGAGGATTTGGTCTCTAATGGTCTGAGGAGACACGACCGTCTTGTAGCTTTTACTCACAAACTCCTGCTGAAGTTTGAGGGACGTGCTCACACGAACAGGAGCTGGAGGAGGTTGGGCTCGGCAGGCTGTCCCCTCACTGCTCCGACAGGGAAGATGGTGCTACTAGGCTACACAGCAATGTCTGACCACATCTGTAACTGGGTTATAGCCCAGATAGGGGCAGACATGGCTGTGGTGCGGCATCCCCCAGCGCACAGTGCAGCCACACGACATTTTGGGCGATCAGGAGTGATCTGTGCCCGTAAGTAAGGATGACACTGGCTTCCTGCCCAGGCCTGATGCAGGCACACTGCCGAGACACACCCAGTGTGGGCGGGAACCCAGCTTTTGGCACTGGCTTTGGAGGGGAAGCTGTTGTATCAGCAGTCAGTTCACGGGGGTGGGAATGGGGAGTGTGATGGGGGGAAGGGAGGCACCAGGCCCATTCTGGTGGGAGCTAGGAGTGGGAGACCTGTTGCCTGACTGCTTAGCAGTATATGCCAGAGAACAGATGGGCAAATCTCCAGACATTCCCAGGTGGGATTCTGAGATGCCCTGAACATTTCAGATCTTTGCCCCGACATCCTGAAATTTCCTTCCTCTTCCTCACACCCTTCTCCACCTGACTCCCTTAACCCATTCCACATTATCCTGGACCTGCTGGCTCCCAGCAGGTTTGCTTTTGGGAAATGACAGGTTCTGGCTGGTAACTCTCCAGTCACCAGTGTGATGCTAAGCTCCAGGCTGCACAAGGATTTGTAGGGACCCTTCTATCTGTACCCAGCGGGGCTGGTGAGAAATTTTTCATCTTACCTGTTTTTGATGGAAAATTGGGATTTTTGATTAAACAACATTTTTTCTTTGCAAGTGTCTGCTTTTTATGGACATTTTTAACATTTTATGGAAAAACTGAACACACAAATTTTCAGCTGCAAATCAAAACTTTTAATTCAGAAATGATGAAACCTTTTGTTTCACCTCCATTCAGCATTAAACTGTGTCCTGTGCTGCTAGAGTGCCTCACTGGTGTCTTCTTTATGAGCTGGGCTCCTAGACTGGATACATCTCCCAGGATGCACCATAGCCATGAAACTCCCATGATGCACCATGGCAAGTCAGCAAATGGTGACACTGTGGTGCATCCTGGGAGATGTAGTTTGGTGAAGGAGCCCAGTCCATTGTAAATAAATGGGGCATGAAGCACCCAAACTCCTAAGGCATCTCTACAGAGCAGTTGGGCAGTTTAACGTTGAATTGATACAGAGCATGCGTTCAGTTTGACAAAGCAAAATGTTTCAATTCAGTTTTCCCAGAAGAAAATGTTTGGTTTGGGGCTGAAAATTCAGTTTTCACATTTTTAATTAAAAGTCAAAATTTTCAGTGGAATTTTTTTATTTTTTCCAGGAATTTTCTACAGGAAAACCCCTAATCTTCCAACCAGCTCTAGTAGCAGGTTTCTCCTTGAGGAAGCCCCTCTGATTTGCTTCTCCAGCATGTAAGCAGACTGGACTCAGAGCCAGAAGCAGTTGGATGATCCATTTCTTTTCAATGGAAAGCAAAGTCCAAATTCTGGCCTCATTGAGTGGGTTCTGTGTGAACCTGCTTTATTTTTGTCTGGAGCAGGGTAAGAACTGCCCTGAATGCCCTCAGGGCCAATTTGCTAAATGCTCCAGAGACCTACCCACGCAGGGAGGCTCATCAGAACATAAGAGTGGCCATGCTGTGTCACACCAATGATGCATCTAGCCCACTATCATGTCTTCCAGCAGTAGCCAATGCCAGATTCTTCAGAGGGAGTGAAAAGAACAGGGCAATTATTGAGTGATTCACCCCTTGTCACCTTGTCCCAGCTTCTAGCAGTCAGGTTTAGGGACATCCAGAGAAGGTGTTGCATCCCTGACCATCTTAGCTAATCACTATTGATGGACCCATCCTCTACGAACTTATCTAATTCTTTTTGAACCCAGTTATATTTTGGCCTTCGCAACAGCCCTTGACAAGTTCAAACAGGTTGACAGTGAGTTGTGTGAAGTACTTCCTTTTCTTTGTTTTAAGCCTGTTGCCTATTAATTTGGATGGGGGACACCTGGATTGTGTGTTATGTGTAGGGGTGAATAACACTTCCGTAATCACTTTCTTCCCACCATTCATGATTTTCTCGAGCTCTATCATATCTCCCATCTGAACAATCCCAGTTTTTAAAATCTTTCCTCAGATGGAAGCTGTTCCATACCCTTAATCATTTCCCTTCCCCTCTCCCCCATACTTTTTCCAAATTCTAATATATCTTTTTAGAGCTGGAGCAACCAGAACTGCACACAGTTTTCAAGGTGTGAGAGTACCATGGATTTATATTGTGGAATTATGGTATTTCCTGTTTTATTACTTATGCGGTTCCCAATGGTTCCTAACAATCTCTTCGCTTTCTTGACTGCCACTGCACATTGAGCAGATGTTTTCAGAGAAATATCCACAATTACTCCAAGACCTTTCTTGAGTGATAACAGCTAATTTAGACTCCATAACTTTGTCTGTATAGGTGGGATTATGGTTTTCCAACGTGCATTACTTTGCATTTATCAACCTTAAATTTCATCTATTATTTTGTTGCCCAGTCACCCAGTTTTCTGACATCCCTTTGTAACTCTTCACAGTCAGTTTTAGATCTAATTATCCTGAATATTTTAATATCACCTGCAAACTTTGTCACCTCACGGAATATGTTGAACAGCCCCTGTCCCAGTACAGATCTTGGAGGAGGGGGGACAGCTATCTAATTCTCTCCATTGTGAAAACTGACCATTTATTCTTACCCTTTGTCTCCTATCTTTTAATCGGTCACTGAACAATGGGAGAACCTTCCCATTGTTCAGTGACTGATTAAAAGATAGGAAACCCTATCCCATGACTGATTACTTTGCTTAAGAGCCTTTGGAGGGGATCAATGTCAAAGGCTTTCTGAAAGTCCACGTACACTATATCCACTGGATCACGCTTATCCCCATATTTATTGGCCCTCCTTAAAGAATTCTAATAGATTGGTGAGGCATGATTTCCCTTTTCAAAAAAGATATTGACTCTTCCCCAACATCTGGCATCTGGTAAGAATTGCTAGGATTGCCTTTGGAGCCTTTTAAAAAAAATAAACATTACATTAGCTATCTTCAATCATGTGGTACAGAGGCTGATTTAAGCAGTAGCTTACATCCTACAGTTCTGCAATCTTGTATTTGCATTCCTTCAGAACTCTTGGGTAAATACCATCTTGTCCTGGTGACTTACTGTTTAATTTATCAATTTGTTCCAAAACCTCCACTAGTAACACCTCAATCTGGGTTGGTTCCTCAGACCTGTCACCTAAAAAGAATGTCTCAGGTGTGGAAATCTCCCTCACATCCTCTGCAGTGAAGACCAGTGCAAAGAATTCATTTAGTTTCTCCGCAATGGCCTTGTCTGTCTTAAGTGCTCCTTTAGTATCTTGATTGTCCAGAGTCCCACTGGTTGTTTGGCAGGCTTCCTCCATCTGATGTACTTAAAACTCTTTTGCTGTTAGTATTTTTGTCTTTTGCTAGTTGCTTTTCAATTTTTCTTTCTTTTTTTTTCTCTTGGCCTGCCTAATTTCACTTTTACACTTGACCTGCCAGAATTTATGGTCCTTTCTCTTTTCTTCAATAGGATTTGACTTCCACTTTTTAAAAGATTTCTTTTTGTCTCTTATCTCCTCTTTGACTCTGTCATGGTCGCATTCTTTTGGTCCTCTTACTGATACTTTTTTTTTTTTTGTAATTGTGGTATACATTTAGTTTGAGCCTCTGTTACAGTATTTCTAAATAGTTCCCATGCAGCTTGCAGGCATTTCACTCTTGTGACTTTCCCTTTTAATTCCCTTTTTATCTAGCCTTTTAATTCCCTTCTTAACTACACGCATTTGTGTCTAGTTCCTCTTTTTGAAGTTAAATAATAGAGTGTGTGTCTTTGGTATTCTCCCTCCCACCATGTAAAATTTAATTACATTATGGTCACTATTACTGAGCAGTTCAGCTATATTCACCTCTTAGGCCAGATTCTGTGCTGCACTTAGGACTAAATCAAGAATTGCCTCTCCCCTTGTGGGTTCCAGGACTAGTTGCTCCAAGAAGCCATCATTAATGATGTCTAGAAATTGTATCTCTGCATCAACATGGGGACAATTGAAATCCCTCATTATTATGTTTTTGTTCTATTTTTGTAGTCTCTGTAATCTTTCTAAGCCTTTCACAGTCACCATCCTGGCCAGGTGGTCAGTAATATATTCCTATTGCTATAATCTTATTATTTAGACATGGAATTTCCATCAATATTCCATGGTGCAGTTTGATTCATTTAAGATTTTTACTCTATTTGACTCTATACTTTCTTTCACATATAGTGCCATTCCCCAACCAGCACAACGTGCTGTGTCATGCCTATATATTTGGCACCTTGTGTCACAGGGGGTGGGGGAGTCCCGTTCCCACCTCCCCACCCCAGTTCCTGGGATTCATGGTGATTCTTAACCAGCCAGTAGATCAGGAGGTTTATTTGAGATGCCAGGAACACAATCCAACTCAGAGCTTGTCAGTACAAACAGGCCCCCTTAGTCAGGCCCTTCTGGGGGGCAGGGAGATAAGACCTCGAATCTGGGCTCCCCCTCTCTTGCCCACCCAGCTTCCACCCTCTCCAAATCCCTGCAGCTGTCTGTCCCCCTTTGTTCACTTCCCGGGCCCTACGTGTCAACTCCCCTCCCCCGTTCTCATCTCCGATCAGAGCAGTTTCCCCTCAGAGTCATGTATAGCCTCCTGCCTGCTTGTCACACCTTGATTACCATGTCCCTCGCTCTGCCTGATTAAGAGCAGGGTTTTTCATCCCAGATCACTCACAGCCGCAGCAGAGATGTAACTGATTCTCTTGTATCCCCAACCAGGGCCCCGCTCAGCCAGCAATAGGGCAGGAGACAGTCTTCCCTTCAAACGTAGTCAAACCATCTCCATGTAATGGTTTGGCTTTGTGGAGCCGTCTCTGATGTGCTCTGGTTGTGGTCACATGGGCTTACCTCCTGTCTCACATCCAGAAGCCCCTTTTGGATGGAACAGGTTCAAAATGAGTTTGAGACCCAGTGACCCCAAACATGTGACATCCAGGCACATGTGCTCCTCAAGGGACCTGAGGGGGAGGTTTTGACAAGCATTCAGTGTTGGTGTAACTTTACTCTCCTGAACACCAACAGAGGAGTAAAAACTGACTTTGCTGGGAGCAGCACTGGGCCAGTGCCGAAGGCTTTTGAAAATCCGACTTATGTTATATGGAGGTGAAGTTAAGACACGCAGGCTTGACTCATTGTGTGTGTGGTGCACAGTGCGTGTATATGTAGTTTATGCATGTGTATGCAGGTGTGCAGTGTGTTATACATGCATGTAGTCTGTGTGTGTGTGGTTGGACCTTGCACTAGAGCAGTGTCGTGCTGGCCTTTACATGGGCTGTTCCTGCTGTGTACATGCTGCACGCTTGTTCAAAGGGAGCTGGGGGAAAGAGCCCTGTGTGTATTGCACACTATTGGAGCAACTCAGACTGTCCAGAGTCTGTCAGACTGTCCACTCACTCCTCTCCCAGCCAGGCATTAACCTGCCCCAGCAGACAGATCCTTCGCTCCATTCGGAAATTGGACCTCTCCCCCAGTACTAAATGACTCTCACCCAAACTACAGTACACACCTGGAGTGAGCGGAGAGCTGTCCTATTCCATTCCCAACCAGTTCTATTTCCCACAGTTCTGAGTGGACTCCTCCGGGACCCAATGCAGTCCATCCCACCGACACAGCAATGAACCACAGCGTGATGCTTTCAAGATCTAGCCCCATTTTTGACTCCCTCAAACCTGGTTGGCGCAATCATCAGAATAGCACATGGGCCTGCCTCAGGGAACTTGCTGCTGTCAAGTGATGCTAACTTTGATGCTGATCCTTTTCATCTGTAAGATTGGGATTGACACAGATGCCCAGGATCAGTGCTACACCGCAAAGGATCATAGAATATCAGCTTGGAAGGGACCTCAGGAGGTCACCAACCCACTGCTCAAAGCAGGACCAATCCCCAACTAAATCATCCCAGTCTTTAAACAGTCCCTTGGAGGAACATCTTCAGTGTGTCAAACCATCAAGATGGGTCAGCCACGTGGCTTCAGCGCCTCTGAGACTAGCTTTGGGGCTCCGCACGCCTGTTTCACACTGTGAGCTCTGCCCAGTAAGTCCAAGTGAGACAGACTGTTCATCAAACATGTTTACACTCTTCAGGGACCAGTGCAGCTCAGCAAGGATTCGTAGTGACACTAGGCAGCCTTTCCAGGTTTATTAGTTAACTGGAACACAGCACTGGCAGGTCCTTGCATTAGCACAGAGGTTAAGGCACCGTCCATGCTGGCCAAGCCAGCGCTCCACAGCCAAGTGGTTGTGGAATCCTTTTGCTGGCTCTCTTCATTGACAGTCCCAAGTGAGAGCTCTGTGTCTCCAAAAAACCAACTCTCATCCCAGCCGCCCGACACTGCTCGGTCCATTGTCCTCCTCCTGCAGGCTCATGCGAAGTTCATGCTCCAGCCTGGTTTCCTGTTGTTAGGTGTTAAATTGTTCAGTCCTTGGGGCTCCCGTTGTCTTCCCTGGATCCTCCATTGGTCTGGGTCTGTTTCAGCCAGTCCTTAATGATGCGTTAATACCACCCTAGGCAGTTACTCGACCCAGTGCCTCATGTCTCCTGCTTTTCCCTGAAGGCTGAGCTAACCCTTTGTACAACCACTGTGTAGCAATCCCTAGTCCCTATACTAATCCCTAGTATATCACTCAGCTCTGCCTGGGGGCAGGGATGGGAGGGGGCTGGGCATTAAGACCTTGCACAGCTCTGCCTGGGGGCAAAGATGGGAGGGGGCTGGGCATTGAGACCTTGCACAGCTCTGCCTGGGGGCAGGGATGGGAAGAGGCTGGGCACTGGGACCTTGCACAACTCTGCCTAGGGCAATTGCATGACAAGGCATCTCTGTTACTGGAGCCATATGTGTGGGTTGAAGGCTTCATGATGTTTATTCTAAGGCAAATCAGTAATACAATTATTCTGTTATGTTCATTTATTCCTTATATGTCTTAATATAAATAACTTTCTTGTGCACCAGCGGGTGTGTGCCCAGGTGTCTGTGTGGGTGGGTGTGTGCTGAGGTATTCATGTGTGTGTAGTCATGCATGTATGTGACTGCATGGGAGTACATCACACATGTGTATCTGTACGACTTTGTGTATCCACATGCATTTGTATATGTTTGTGCTGCCAGATAAGCAACTGCTGTTTCAGACCCCCATGTGGGTACAGATGTCAGACTGAACCAGGCTGGTGGTGGTTGGTTGTGGGAGAGGCAGAGCAGCCTGGCTCTGGGAGCAGTGCGGACAAGAGTTTCCTCTCTGCAGGTATCTTGGGTCCCTTGCGGGGAAACTTTGTTCCTCAGGCTTTAGGGACTTTCAGGTGAGAGAAAAGAGGCTCCGTGGGGCGAACAACCGCTGTGCACCCCCAGGCAGCGAGCTGGGGCCTGTTGTGTGCTTGGAGCCTTGTGCCACACGTGGTGGCACCAGGGCACTGCACAAGCTGGAGGCTGAAAGATCTCAGGGCCACAGCTGTGATGGAAATGAGGTGAAACTTCCCAGGGATGGGGAAATGGTTCCCCCCATCACTGGTGCAGCTCTCTGGACCTGACACCCCACAACTCCCCTTGGCCAGGGGGTCTGGGTGTCGTCGTCCCCCGTCCCCCACATGCACTGAGCTCGGCCTGGTATTGGTCAGACAGACAGACAGGTTTGTCTGATAAGCAAGCTCCCATCTGGAGGTAGGAGCTGCCCTCCCTGGCGGGGGGAGGGGGTGACACTGCGTGGGGGAGAGTAGGGGTGGCTAACTGCTCTTGACTGCTTTACGGTCAAGATCCTTCCATAAATCCTGTGCTGTCTGCAAGTGCCACCCTCCTTCACACGTCGGCCCCGTCTCCTGGGGAGCCCTGACACACCATCGCTCATCCCGAAACGAGATCCGTCAGCCAAATGAGCTGGGCTCCACACCAGGCCCATAAATCGGCTGGGAGGCAGGCCCAGACACATAACTCCCTGATTTATGCGCCTGGCGCTTTGTGCCGCGAGGGCTCCTCTCTGCTGAGCCATGTCTCCAGACAGACTCTCGGGTTTCTATGGCGACGGGGGAGGGCGCTGCGCCAGTGTCTGCTGCAGACAGGGAAGATCTGGCAGGAGGCGCTAACCTCCCTCCCTCCCGTCTCGGCTCAGACACCATCTTTTACAGCGGGAAGGCAGACACGGCTCCCACCGCACCCAGAACGGGAAGGGCTCTTAATAGAAGCCAGGTCCTCGAGCATGGAGCCCGCCCCCCGCCGCCCCGCTGGGCAGGGTCAGACGACGGGACAAGCTCCATCCGTTATGTGGGGCACGGGGCTGGCACTCGCAGCCAGGGCCGTGCTTAATAAAACAAAGAGTTCTCAAGGCCACGGGGGGCCCGGGTCACTCTGGGGACAGCAGGCGGGGCTCCAGCGTGTGGGGGTGATGGATGGGGCGGGCTGCGATGAGCGAGGGAGAGGATCCCAGAGGAATGGCAGGTGGCCGGAGTACCCAGAACGGGCCGGGCCCTTTCCAAATGCTGAGGAGACAGGCCCTGGCTCGTCTGCAGAGCAGGGCTGGCAGGGATGGAGGACAAGGCCCCAGCACACAGGCAGAGCGAGCAGGGAGGTGGCATATCACAGGCTGATCAGGGACAGTGTTTTGTAGAGTTAACCTCCCAAATACCCGGTACTGCGGAGGCAAGAGATGGGGGGTTGTGGGTACTGGGGTGGGAGATGGGGACTTTGGCTACTGAGGAAATGGGGGATCATGGATATGGGGCG
Source organism: Dermatemys mawii (assembly GCA_007922305.1). Classification (NCBI taxonomy): domain Eukaryota; kingdom Metazoa; phylum Chordata; order Testudines; family Dermatemydidae; genus Dermatemys; species Dermatemys mawii. Next base: position 15,607,725 of record ML677380.1, read on the forward strand.
GGGGGGAGAAGGAGAGCAAGGAGGTCTGTGATTCTGGGGATTGGGGTGTTCAGGGGCTGTGGGTGCTGGGGAGGAAGGAGGATAGGCTGTAGTAATCAAAAGACCATGGGGCATGGAGAAGAGTTTTGGTTGTGTGGACAGTGCAGACAGGCCCGATCTCAGCTGTTGCTCTGAAAGCTATGGCCTGGTTTGGGCACAGCCTGCGTGTGTGAGGAACAGGCAGAGGAAGAGTTAAGGGACCAGGGGTAGGGCCCTGGATCACAGTGGACTGGAGAGGACTTGGGAAGGAGGGTGAGGGAGTCAGTCTTGGCCATGGTTAGCTTCAGTTGATGGTGGAATATCAGAAGGAAAGGCCAGGCTGCATGACTGGAAGGAGGGAGATGGGTCAGGGATGGATCTGGGGGTCATCAGCATAGAAATGGCAGGTAAAGCTGTATGAATGATGAGGAGACCCAGGGCTCTGTGGGACTCCCACAGAGAGTGTGGGAGGGAAAGGGGGAATGATCAGAGAGGTGGGAAGACATCAAAGAGAGAGCACAGTCCCAAAAACCCAGGGATGGCAAGATGTTAGACTGGAGGAGGTCATGGACAACATCAAAAGCAGCAGGGAGGTCAAGGAGGATGAGGATGGAGCATAGGCGCTGGGCTGTGGACAAGAAGAGGTCAATAAAGAAAGGCAGCTGCTGGGCACAGATGGACAGGCTGGGAAACCACTTTTCCTTGGTGCTTGGCTTCATCTGAATTCAATCACTGTTCATTGTATTTACTCCATCAGAGAAGCAATGTGTGAAGTGGTTAGAGGAGGGGACCAGAAATCAGGATTCCTGGGTTCTGACGTTAACTTCTTGTTTGCGGCGTTGTTGTAGCCAGGATGGTCCCAGGCTATGATAGAGACAAGGTCGGGGAGGTAATATCTTTTATTGGACCAACTTCTGCTGGTGGAAGGGACAAGCTTTCGATCTTCACTGGGCTCTTCCTTAGGTCTGAAGAAGATAACCAGAGTGTCTGAGCTAAATACAAGGTGGGATGGATGTTAAGCATAAAGGGTTCACATATGCTGTAGGAAACTGCTTAAAATACAGTGGACAACTAAGAGTTAGCAGGTGGCAAGGTGTATTACAAATTGAGGTCATGAGCCATAACCCCAGTGTCTCTGTTAAGTCCTTGGTTTTTAGTGCCCAATAGAGTTCTGCAGTGGGTGATGTGATCCCTGGCCACATGGCTTGTAAAGTGTTTATGCTCAGAGATTGTGTAAAGAGGTCAGGCATTGCTCATACGGATTGCTGGGGGTACCGTGCTCATTTGTGTTAGTGATCCTGCTCTGGCTCTGACGATAATTAGCACTAAGGATAGATTGCATTGCTACAGCCTCCCTCGTTAGGAAAAATCCCAAAGTGCCTCACAGATTACACCTGCAGGGCTTGCTTTATCCGCCCCACGACGCAACCACCTCTCGGGTAGGAGACGGCAGCAATGCTGACTCCAGCACTCTCCGACCTGCTCTGGTGGTTCCCACAGCCCCAAGGTGTTCGGGTGATTTCACTGAGGGGGTGGAGGGGCTGGCACAGCTGTGACTCCGGCAGGGTGGAGTTTAAAACCGATCCGTCTGTAAGTTGTGAGGGAGGCTGCGTTGGCTGAAATGTTCACTGGATTTTTCCTGTCTGCTGGGGCCTGTAAATCTGGCCGTGCAGAGGCTGTTCCTGCTTCAGTTGCTCAGGGCTGCTGTTTTTCTTGGAGGGCTGCACTGGTGTAACCCTCCTTCCAGCACCTGCTGCTACAGCTTCAGCCACATTCCAAAGCAGCACTAGAAACCCGGCCTGTCTCTAAGTGTTTGTGACTCCGGCTGCTCTGTATTACTGCAGGCTGGGGAGCCAGTCCCCTCCCATCCCATCGCAGCTCCTCTGTGGCCACCATACAGCAATGAGGCCGGACAAAGCTGTGGTCTCCCTTCAAGGCCCAACTGCTACAGAGAAACAGGCCGTGGTTAGGGACTGGGGCGTTGAAGCAGATTATTGTTACGAGTAGCGTGTACTTTTGCAGCCAGCGCTCCAGAGAAGCAGCGGGATCTGCGGTAGAATCTCTCAGGGCCTCTGCGTGGACAGAGGGACAGATCTGTGGTGTCATAATCCATCCTAGTATGGCCAAAGGGAAGAGACAGCCCCTCAAATATCTGTAGCGCCATAGTCAAGTGGGTGTTTTTTATCTGTTCTTCTCAGTGACTCCTATGTTATTATTCTAGGCTCTAGTCTAGTGGTTTCAGCCCCCTCAGTCTTGGGTGAGTGAGATCCACTGGGCAGCTTTGCGGAGGCCTGAGAGTGCTGGTCTGTTCCATGAGTAGATTGTGTTTTCCTGTGGATTTCATTTGCGACCCTCTGGTGCTTTGCAGTGTCTGGGGCCGGGGAGGGCTTGCTGGTTTGATTGAGCTAGTTTAACGCAGACAGACCCCGTGGGTGGGCGGGATCGAACCAGGGACCTCTGGAGCTTAGTGTATGAGTCTCTACTGCATGAGATAAACGGCACCTTGCTGTTAGCTAAGGCTGGAAATTAAACTTGTTAATCTCGCTCTACGTGATCTCAGTGGGACAAAACTAGATGGGACAGAACGCCACACCCAGGAGGTGTGTGGGTTACACTAGCACAAAAAGCTACATGCTTGGTTTAGTACCTTGTCCAGAAAGGGGAGCTAGCTGAATCTAGAAGTCCATTCCTTGCTGAAGAAGGGTGCAGGATTTAAGCTGATTTGCCTCAGATAGGCTGTACAATGCTTGCATATTTGCATATGCGCAAGCCCCGAGTCTGGTGTGAGTTGCCCATGCAGCTGGCGAAAGGCCAGCATGATGAGATGTGAGCAGAGGGCAGTGCAGCTCAGTCTGGCATGATTTATTTATTGTGTGGTCAGAGCAATTGCATGAATGGGAAGGAAACGTCCATCCTTAAAGGAGGGCACTGAATCGTAGCCGCTGAACATGCTTTCCTGTCTACAGGCTCAGCGAATGGCTCCCAAGTAAGACCCCTTTCTTGTACAGGGTATCCTATTACACGCTGTTAGGTTAGCCTTTAGGTTACCTTCCACAATGAGCAATGGTCTGATATCAGGCAGAGCAGACTAATGGCTATGTGAGACTGGCATGGGAGGGAGAGTGAGAGGGGCTGTAAAATCAGACCTCCATGACCCATGGCCACTATTCATCAAAAGGAAATGGCCTGGCCAGAGGGAAGGGTTTTAATTGCTTTGCCCTTGATTCCGTTTGCTCAAGTAAAATTTCAAGTACTCAGGCAGCCCTGAAAGTGCCCCTGTTAAACACAACATGGCACATTGCCCATGACTGCTAGCTTTGCTGTGGTCACTGCCCCTAGCTTCCCCGCATCCCCGCATCCCCGCCTAGAGAGGTCTCTCCCAAGCAGACGACACACCTGTCACAGAGGTACTGAGCATTTGTGTCATGTTCTGAAAGGGGCTTAACGTGGGACATAAATTCCATTTTCGCTCCACACACAGTCTCATGAGTTTTGAATACTTGTAACTGGCAGTAGCATTCGGTCCGAGCAAAATAACCCTCCCATGGATGGCCATCTTTAGGGACTGACCCTCTGACCTTTAACAGCAGGAGCACAGGCCGTCTTGCTGAATTCTCTTGGCTATTGTTAATGGCAGGCTGATCCTTCCTGTGGACCACCCACTAGCATCGGGCAGAGCATGCTTAGATAACAAGAGCACATTATTATTTGCTTCACTCTATGGCTACATCTACATGGCACTGCCAGTGCAGATGCTCTAAGTCAATGGGAGAGAGCTATTAATTACTCCACCCGCAATGAGCAACGGTAACTACACTGGTGGGAGAAGACATAGCGCTGTCTACACGAGTGCTTAAGTCAGTGTAACTTTCGTCACTTATGAGTGGCTTATTCGTATCCCTGAGCAACATAAGTTATACTGACATAACCTGTAGGATAGACAAGGTCTAAAAGTTTTCCCCAGAGTTCTGGTTCCTCCCTTTATGAAGGGAAACACTTTAAAAAATACTGTCACGTATTTTCGTCACACATTACTTAACAAAATTAAAAAACCACGTGGGCGGCTTATGACTTGCTCTGGTTCCTAGAGCATGATTTACAGGCTCAGCCCAAGGCTGGGAACTGCAGGGGAGTGGAAGATCAGGATCCAGGTGCATTGGCAGAATTGTGTGTGAGGAACCCAGCAGTGGACTAGCAGGGCGATGTAGCTCGGGACTGAGGTACACTGTCGAGCTGTGTTTCCCGGAGGCTGGCCGAACTCTCTGCTTCCAGTCTTTCTTCTGCCCCGGCTTTCAGAACTCAACAAATAACCAAATAATGAAGCTAGAAGGGGGAAAAATGTGAAAATATCAGGAGGGCTTGGGAGGTTTAGCTTCCGAGAAGCCGGAATTATTTTTGGGAAGGAAAGTGGAGCAGCGTTGTGAAAGGCAGCCCGTTGCCGTCGGGCCTGAGTCCCACAGGGTTGTGGATGCCGGAAGGTCAGCCCATCTCTTCGATTTAATTAGGCAGCTTCCCAGGGTGCAGAGCCAGCGATCTGATTTATTTCGTCAGTTTCATATTATTAGAATGTCCTGCTGGAAAGGCACCAACATGCAGCCCAAGGCGTTTTGAAACATGATTTCCTCACCGAGCACCTGGCAAGTGCACGGCCCAGACTTGCCCCAGGCTCGCTGACCCTGCCATGGGCCCAAGCATGCAGCCTGACAGTGCCAAAGGAATATCGCCTCTCCTGCAGCGCTTCAGACACTGACAACCACACCCACCCGCCTCTCCCGTGAGTGCACATTCCAGCAGGGACACGCAGTCAGCCGTAATGCACACACCTACATGTGCAAGATCTACGACTCTGCACACCCACGTGGTGTACAACCTAGTCACAACACACGCACAGCCATGCGAATGATGCTCCAGACAACGGAGAGTCACGTTCCCGTCCAAGATCAACAGAGGAACTGTAGCTCCCATGTGGAGTCAGCAAGAGGTTAAGGGACTTCCTGGCAATGGGATTCTCGCCATGTGGGAGGAGACGGTGACCCCCGGAGAGAGAGAACAGAGGAGGAGGCTGCCCTGAACACAGAGGGTCAGGGAAGGGAAGCTTGGCATCTTGTTGTCTCTTCCTAATGGCAGAGGAGGCTTGGTATCTGCTGGCTTTTTCTCTTGCCCGCCCTGCCTGCTATGCCAGAGGAGCGGCACATGGAGCTGGGATGCTGGGAGTGCTCACGGCTTTGGCCCAAAGATACAGCTGGCCCAAACCCTGTCCTCCAGCAGCCACTGAACTGTGGGGCCCCACCTGTTAAAAAAGGGCAGAACACAGACAACTTCCAGGGCAACCAGCCCCTAGTGCGTGCCCAGCCCCGCTCGTACGCATCCCGGGAACCAGGGTAACTAGCCCCCAGTACCCACCCATCTGCTATTGCATCAAGCCTGTACTCTACCTAGTCTAGGAACAAGGGAGCCCCAGGTGCTGTCAGTCTCTTGTTTGTTCTACCTGCATACACTGGTTTGGCGCCCCACATGTCTGGATGGGGAGGGAACAGAGTGGGGCAGCCAGTCCAGTGGGAGAGGAGAACGTGTTCCTGCGGGAACCCTTAGGTCTCTTCTCAGGGGCATGTGCCCTAACCCTGGGAAGGAGCGTGCTGCCTGCCCTCCTTGCTTTAGCTGTGAGGAGCCTCTTCCTCTCCAAGGGTGCAATGCCAAGCAGGCTTCCAGGATCTTTACGCAGTATAAGGCAGCCAGAGGAGGGAGGGAGAGACCCACCCATAAATGGCAAGCTGGAGGGAATGAAGACATCCCAGCCCAAAGGGAGGGAATCATTGGAAAAGTCAGTTCCCTCCCAAGGCTGAGCGTGATGGGAACTGGCATCCGGCAGTAGGTGGGGGCCCCCCGTCCTCCTCTGGTTCATTTCCAGCAGTGCAGAGCAGCACCCGCGGGCCTGCAGAGCTGGGGGCTCCCCTGAAGTCATGCACCTGGGGCCGGAGCCAGGGGTCATTTAGACACAGGGAAGAGCAGGCCCCGGAGTTCAGAGCTGACAGTAGCCAGCAGCCTTCCATCATGGGCATGGAAGAAGCAGTCTCCGAAACCCAGAGGTGACTCCTGCCCTCGGGTCCCTCTTCCCTCCCCTCTGCCCCCCCCACCCCATTTCCTCTGTTTATCCTTCAGTGTTTGTCTAGCCATTCGTCTTTAGTCAAGTTGACACAGGCTCTTTGCACCACCAACCCCTCGCCCCCGCCGAGCCCCGCATCCTGTGTGTCTCCACAGCATGCTCATTTCACAGTGGAGAAGTCAGCTGGGCATGCCCCCCCCCCGCCCCCGCACACTCGTGCCCTGCACACAGAGTGCACATGCTGACTCTTTGGGAAGTGTAGGAAGCAACAGGAGAAGGGGAAAGAGAGATTTGGTGAACCCTGAAAGCTAGACCCTGGTCTCCAGATTACAGTCAGCTGGATTCTCCTTTACATTAAGGCCCTTTGCTGTCTCTGCAAAGGGGCCGTGCAGTGGGCATGAATTCCACAGATAAAGTACATTTTACACCCCCTAGAATGCTCTTTGCACAGCCAGTGTGGTGTAAAGGGGCCTAAGGGTAAATGAGAGCCCATGCTGGAGTGATGGATCTGGGATCACCTTTATTGAAGCATCACCTTGGAAAGCGGTGCTCTTGGAAAGGGGTCCCGCGTCATGCGCTGTTCAACTCAGGTCTTTCACCTCCTCCTGAGGGTGGGGGGCGGGGGGCAGCCAAGCAGTCTGATCAATGAGCGATATCCCCTCAAGTGGAGGGAGATCTTGCAGGTTCCTTTTAAGTGCTCAGACAGTTTATTACCCAAACAGCTTCTCATCCTGCTGAGGTACTTCTATGCCTGTGCTACCCTGTGTTATGTTCACTGGTTTGCAAAGACATACATTGTGTGGTGCTTAACAAGTAGTACCGAGTGGTGGCCGTCAACCCATAGTTAAGTTTGTGGCAGTCTTTCCATTGTGCTTGTATCTGGTCCTCCACCCCAGTAAAGCCCTCTAGTTCTAGGGACTTTTTCAGTCTCCTCCTCCTCTGCTCCTGCCTGTTAAACCTCCTCTGGTTTTGCAGAACAGGGCTCCTTGCTTCCAAACTCCGCAGGCAGTTAGGTAATGGGGAAGAGGATGCAGGAGCAAAGCTGGTGCCCTGGGCTTCCAGCAGTTTCAGCTCCTTGTCTTCCCATCAGCCAGTTACAAAGAATAATGGCCAAAAAATGACCATTGATCCCCCCAAAAAGGTTCCCAACAGTTGCACAAGATTTCAGTGACTTTGCCTACAAGGGTGGGCAGAAGGGTCTGCCTTTCTCCGTGGTTAGAAGTTATAGTAAGACAATTAAATAGTCTGACACAGGATGCTACATTCTTCTTAAAGGAGCCACATTGTAATGAATTTTAACTGCAACTGATTGACAGACTGACTTGTAAATTCTCAGAAGCCACTGAGATCTGCTGATGGGAGCTAGGTCTCTCTCTCTCTCTCTCTCTCTCTCTCTCTCTCTCTCTCTCAGGTGCTTAAAGAGTAAATGCAGTCATTTTGGACAGGACATACTTTATTCTTCATATACAACAAAGCCATTGGATCCCTGCTTCAAGTGCAAACCTCAGCTTAACTCTAACCATGGAGCTGCATCTGGGATATTTTTCTTTTGCACACAGCCATACCTTGGGGCTGTAATTTATTGTAGTCTCTCTCAAACTGCTTCCCAGAGAAATATAAACAGAGTTGTTTTAGCAGGGTATTACTCACGATGTCGTACTGTCTCTTTTCTGTCCTAGTCTGTCCGGTTTACATTTTTCATGTGAACTGTCCTCAAACTTGTTTAAAGTTCATCTATTTCTCTGACTATTCTCCCCCCAACTCCCAAACCAAATGCTCACCCTGATTTGCTCCCACCTCCATATGAGCCTGGACGTATACCCTAAATTTCCCCCTTCCCGTTTGTGCGCTCACATAAACCAGGCCTGCTCTCCAAGGCCTGCTGCTGAAAGAGCCATCCCTCACGCAAAGCACCAGAAACACCAGCATAACTAGTTTTCCCTCCAGGGTGGGTGCTGACTCTGAAAATATCTCACCTCCCCACCTCACCACAAATTGTTCCCTGTTTCTTAGCCTCTGCCAATTGCTGCCAGATTCATGGGAACATCTCTCTCTTCTGCTACCGCAGAGCCAGTATCCTACCCATGTATGAGGAAGACTTTGGGTCATGGATTTCCAGCCACGGGAGCAACTAATAGAAGCTGCTGCTGCGGGCGATTATCGAAGGCTATTCTGAAGCTTCCGCCACCTGCGAGGACAAACTTTGCCAGGGCAAATGCGGATGTGACTCAGGGCCTTGGATTATGCACAGTTTAGGTGTTGATGACCTTTGACCCTTGTCTCTCTCCAACAGCTGGGATCAATGAGATCTCTTGCTAATAGTCCCTAGATAAGCTGATCTGGGAGCTGGCATTGGCCGAGGAACTCTTGACACTGGGACTTACTGGATTTTCGGCAACCGTCTGTCTCAAAAGGGGAGGGTGCACATGCCAAAGCAGTGGAGTTTCTATGTGTCGTCCTGCAGGACCACCAGTGGCTACAAAGTCCAATTCTCCAGTGACTGCCCTCCCCACAGCTAATGCTGGCACAAAGCACAGGGCCAGAAGGTGAAGCCGACGCACTACTAACACTTCAGGCCAGCTGCACTTTCCTCTTCACTCTCTTCCCTTTCCACTTTCAACCGCCTCTCCTCAGCCTCTCCAAACCTGTGGGGAGCTGCATCTTTCCAGTGTGTGGTGTCGCTGTTGAAAGCTTTCAAGTCTTTCTCACAAACATCCTTGAACCTAGGTCGGCCCAGTAGCCTCGGAACATCTGCAAGTTCTCCAGACTGGAGATCCGCTGGAACGCTGCCTGCATCAAGTAAGGAAAAAACCGTATCCCTGATGACTCAAGTTCTGCGATTCGATTCACCTCACGTGAGCTAATGCCCTGCTTCCATCCTGTCTTGGATGATGCAGGCCCTGCTGTTGAACCCATAATTGTCACTGCGGGCTTCACCCACCTCTGATTTCATCCCTCCCAGCTACAGCCCCATTCAACCCAGAGGGATTTTTGAGTCAGTTTTGTGAGAGCTTGTGCTGGTAGTTAATGCCCTGCCAGCTAAAACCAGGGAAACTGCAAGGGGTTTTAAAGGCAAAGTGTTGACCTGAAGGAGGGAAGATCAGCAGATGCCGGAGAGACCAGAGACTCTTTCGCAGGATGTGAAAGAAGATACAGGCAGAGAGGCCCTCCAGCACCATCTACCGGCAAATCATAACATGTAGCACTGTTACAGAGTCACTAAAGTTGTTGTTATACAGAGTCATGGCTTCCCAAGTGCAGCTCTGAACGTCAGCTCTGGCCAGCCTAGTGCTGATACCAAAGGAAGAGGGCAGAAAGCAAAGGAAAAAGAATCTGCTTTCAGGTAGGCACACCGCTTTGCAAGCATTTTTTCCGCCCCAGCCTAATGTAATTGGAACAAGGAATGTATTTTAGCCTGGTAAAATAAACTAAGCAAGGTGCTTAATACAGGTATAGCTATTCTCCTACAGGAAAGGGAAGAACAGTGCTGGTATAAAATAGCTTTACACCAATATAATGGCATCCACATTAGGGCTCCTAGCAATATAACTGTGTCAGTAAAAACTCACCCCCAAACTCACCTGTTATACTCGTACAACTTTGAAGTGTAGACCAGGCCTGACTGTAAAACTCCTCGTCTAAGTTGTACCGAACTTTATGAAAAATTTCTACCCTGGCATAAGGGGCAACATGCAAAATCTTAGAAAGATCGGTGTCTTGTTTTGAAGATCAGTGTCTTGTTTTGAAGATCGGTGTCTTGTTTTTGCAACATAAGGGTCCAGACTGAAAATTAGAAATATATAATGGGAAACCTGCAACAACTTTAACAATACTGTGAGTCAGCAATAATATTAATATTGCCATTCTTAAAAAAAAGAATCGAATCATTTGCTCCACTGGACTTCTCAATGAGCCCCGTCTTGGCTGCGTCTGACTTGTTTAAATTGTAAGCTGTTTGGAGAAAGAACTCTCTATATTTTGTATCTTTTAACACACCCACTACACTGTCAATGTTTAATAAGTAACAAATGATAATCACAATACATGACAATGATAGGTTTCCTTGTAGGACATTACTATTAGAATGTCAAGAAGTCTCTTTTTTTGTTGGAGTGAAGCTCTTATTCCAGCCAAGCAATGGGTCCTCTATTGCTGAGAAAGTCCTTAACCCAGCAAGAAATTCAAAGCAGGAATAATAATTCCGGCAGGTTCTGAGTGAAGGATGGGAGAGATGAATACGTCTTTCTGGAAGGCAGCTCAGCTAAGAGGATCTTAGAGAAAACAAAATGGGCTTCTTAACAAGAGTCACATCCTGTCATTATTCACAGATACTTGAGTCTCTGCCAAAGGCATACAGTGAGCTTGTTAGCCATGTGAGTACGCTGGATCCCGCGCAAGCCACAAGTGTTATTGTTGGTTTTATCCTTCCGGTCGTCTATTGTACATTGGGTTCCTACCTATCCCAGATTTTTTGCGATTTCTCCACTTCCGCTGGGGCAGCCTGATTTCTCATAGGATCTCAGAAGCGATGAGACAAGTCTTTTGGGACAGCTCAGTGTTGTGACATCGGAGGCAGCTGGTGTATTGAAGAAATGTCATCAGATCCCAAAGTGCTGATGTCTGATTGTAACGCTGCTTTGTGTCCAACATGCTGAACTTTCATTGAGACTCACAGTTTTCCTGCTGAGAAGGCTCCGGATAAGAACAACCCTAAGGAGCTCCATGGGCATCTCTGCGTGGCTCTTAATGTTTAATCCATATCAAATGACAGAAAATAGTTTCTTCTTTTCCATCCCCTCTGCGCGTGATGCAGGAGTGAGGTTTATGCCAAGACTTAGTCCAAGCCCCAGTGTTTGCCTGCTCATTAACAGGAAGCTACAACATAGATTTCTAAATACACATGTATAGTGCAATGCGTCTTTTTAAAGCACCAGCAAGCATTTTCCTACAGTCCAATGAGTCTTCCCTCTGGCTGTGGACGCCAGTGTGAGCTGATGGATATGTGAGACTATAATGCATAGCTCAAGACCCAAGACAATATGGTAAATGAGCATGGATGTTTCCCTTTTTTTTTCCGGACTCTTCCATCTGTCTCCCCGAGGCAATGGATCCATTGGCAGCACGCTGTGAATGCCAGAGAACAATGATCAAATGGAGCAAGGTGCAATTCCCTCCCCTTGGCTGGGGCTGGTTGGCAGATCTGGGTGAAAATGAAATGTCAATGCAATACAACAATGAACATTTGCAGACATTTTCTTTTCATTTTCTAGTGGGCTCCACTCCTGATAAATGGCTCCTGGGTACAATCTAACGGCTCATCTCAGTGATCAAGTTGGCTGTTAGCTTCAGAATGTAGCCCCAGATGTGAGTGCTGGGATATAAACTCGACTGGGCAGGAAGCTGGGTGAGGGACTGTCTGCCATGCTGACTAGAGATTTTCTAAACACTTCTAACTTTTTATGCTAGCTCTTCATCTGGTATAAAGCAGTATAGCTCCATTGACTTCAGTGCCTTTGGCTTTACGAGAGCCATGTCAGTTTGCATCAGCCGAGAATCTGGCTCTTAAAACAAGGGCACATGTTCTGCTTTCATTCATGGGCTGCCTTCTTTTCCTGTCCCTCTCTGCCCTGGCCTCTCTCTCTCTCTCTCTCTCTCTCTCTCTCTCTCTCTCTCTCTCTCCTGCTGTGTCTCCTGGTCCCTGCACTGTCCCCTTTCAGGTTTGTTGTTTGCTGATGGAATGCCCATCCTGGCCCCTGCTATCACAGGCTCCACTGTCATGTAAACTCATTCAGAAACGTATCAAGCTCCATTTTAAACCAATTCAATTATCTGCCCACGCCATTCCAATGCCTGTCTTCTGTGATGGTTCGAAACCTTCTTCTCATGTCCAGCCTGAATTTGTCCAGGGCCCGTTTATCCCCATTTGTTCTGTGCCACCATTGGCATTTAGCTTAAATAGCTCTTCACCCTGCCTGGGGTTCACCCCCTGCTGGATTTATAGAGAGCAACCAGAGCCCCTTCCGCCTGAGTCCTGCTTGGCTGAACAAGCCAAGCTCTTTTAGTCATCTTCTAAGAGAGGCTCTTCATTCCTCTGATCATCCTGGCAGCTCTTCTCTGTCCTGTTCGAGTTTGAATTCATCTTTCTTGAACCTGGGTGACCAGGATTGCACACGACATTCCAGATGAGGTCTTATCGATGCCTTGTACAACTGCATTAATACTTCTCGGTCTTTATTGGAAATATCTTGCCTGATACATCCATTTAATTGAGACGTTCCTTTGCCTTCTCCTTTCTGTTTCCCTGCCTCTTTTCAGTGTCTTTCAGCTCTGTTGCATCTTCTCTCTCTCTCCCTCACCACCTGCTGCACTAGCTGAGGGACTCATTTCTGTCTCTGGGCCTATTTTATCTCATTTGCTCAGGAGGGAAAGGAACTGAGCTCCCCTTCTGCTTCTGGCTGAGAAGAGCAGCGAGGCCAGATGGCGTGAGGCTGCTGCCTGGATGCTCTGTTGCAGAGTCTGGGCCAGCTCCCATCACGTTTAGGATAAGCTTTGTAATGATGGAAGCATCTGCTGAGTTAGGGCTTGATCCAGTGGCCCAAGTGAACAAGTGGGACTCTCTTCTGTAGAGAAGAAACGATAAGAAGGGACATGACAAAGATATGGGAAACAATGGGTGCTCTAGAGAGGGTACACTGAGTGCTCCTATGGTGCCCTTGCTCATAGCACAAGAACTAGGGCACTGAATGCAACTGAAAGGTAACACACTGAAAATTGATTAAAGGAAATACTTAGACATGACATATTGAACCTGTGGAACACACCAACACAAGGTCTCACTGTGGCCAAGAGCTTGGCAGAAAACAAAAAGCAGACTGGACATGTCATGAGAACATCCAGTTATACTAGGCAGGATACAAACTTATCCAGATTATAAACCCTCCTGCTTCAGGGTGAGAGTGAGAAAGGGATTTCCTTTGGGGGCAGGTTATTTCATAAGGGCCCATTTCGGGTTTCTTGCACCTTCCTTCGAAGCAGCTGGTCTTGGCTGTTGTCCGAAACAGGATACAGAGCTAGATGGGCATCTGGATTGGTACAGCATGATAGGCCTCATGCTCTTGTGCTCTCTCAGCTTGTGACTTGAGTCTATAATGCTAATGTCTAAAGGCCCTGAGGTTTGCTTGGGCCCTTGGCTCTGGGCACGTCTGATTTGTTACTATTTAACATGACCGTTCTCAGCTGCAAAGAACCGATTCATATGGTTCTGTCTGCCCAAGGAGAGTGAGGAAATGAGACCACCTCTCTCACTACTCCCCTCTACCCAGGGGTCCCCATCTCTCTCTCTCTCTCCCTCTTTCTCTCTCTCTCTGCTCCTTCCTGCTGAGCCAGCAAGAGAGGGAAAAAACCCTGCCCAAGAGTCTGTCGAATTTTCACAGGCCGACATGTTAGTGTGGAGGATCCCCTCCCCCTCCTCAAGCCCCCGCTGTGTGTAAGTGTTTTATTGTTTGCCTGTTGAGGTGTGAATGAAGTAATGGGCCTTCTCTGTCACTTCATCCGTCTCCGGCTGACAGCCCTGCTTAGACACATTGTGCTGTTCTGTATAAACCCTGTCACCTTGCCATCTCCGAACAGGCAGCTTCCTCTGGGAAACTGTAATCAAGCCCTCCTGGGCACTCAGCTAGTGCTGTCTGCGGCTCATAAATCACAGCAGCTTTCCTGGAAAGCTGAGCGAGGAGACAGACAGACTGACACAAAGGCACCACGAGCCCGAGGGCCGCGTGCACAGCACAGAGCTCCTAAAGCTCAGGACACAGATGAAGAGCAAGGCACTGAAGCATGTTCCTAACTCACTGAGGCATGTTGAGTTAGGAACTCCCAACCCCCGCCACAGAGACTCTGCCCCCGCATGGTGGCCAGGACCCTTTGAGCAGGGCTCTCTTACTGTTAGGGTGGCAACTTTGGGAGGGCTGAGAGAACCAAAGCAAGGCAGGGATGCTGGAGTGATGACATCACATGTGTGATCCCCATGCTGCCCCACACCAGGCTGGGGCCTGGATCCCTCCTTGGCTTGGAGGCATCATCAGAACCGCTTCCTGGAGCACCACTGGGTTCTCTGAGGGGGCCCACCCGAGCACTGGCCCAGCCTGACCCTGCCAGGATCCCAGCCTGGATCAGGAATCCCAGTGTGACCTCGTGGTCTATGTGCACAGATCACACGGCTGGGAAATGCTGAGTCCTTTGGGCCTTCTTCTGTTCTCCATGTACCACATGGAGGGGAGGGAACACTGCGGGCACTAGCATGCCCACGAAACAGGCTTCCCTGTGCCCATCACTGTACATGTGGAGTCCCCCTTTCCCCAGCCTGTGCCTGGCCCCAATGACTCTGCTGGAACCCAGGTTGGGTCTACACAGAAGAGTTACTTTGGCACAGCTGTGTCATCAGGGCTATGCAAAACCACACCCTGGGCCAGGGCAGCTGTGCCAACCCCCCTCCCCCAATGTAGACACAGCCCCCTCGATGGAAGAGGGCTTCTGTTGGCATAGCTAACACTGTTCAGCTAAAACTCCTTCTGTCAGTACAGCTTGCAGCTCCACTAGGGGCTATGCTGGGCATAGCCGCACCAACACAACGAGGCCAGCATAGTCTCCCCAGTGTAGGTAAACCTCGGGCACCAGCTCACCCAGGCAGAGGGGCGCACGTAACACTGGGAGCCCAATTCTGTATTTGGCAGCAGATCTAGTCCCAGTGTTTGTCACTCGACTCCTCCATAGGGCCCTAGCGTGGTCCTGGCTGTGAAGTGCCCTGTGCGATCTTTGGACTCTGATGGTAGCTGGGTTGGGCCCTGGATGCTGGGCCCTGGACGCCAGACTCAGGTACAGGCCCTGAATACTGAACCTCTGACTCCCAATAATCGCACTGATAGTGGGTCCTGGCCTCTACCCACTAACCTGCCCCTCGCCCCGGACGCAGGATCACACCAACCCTGCACACTGGTTCTCTTCAGGAAAATGAATGAGCCCATCACTGCCAACCCAAATGCTCAAAAATCAGGAGTCAGGCTCCCCTCAAATCCCGAGACTGTCCTTAGAGTTCTGAGATTGTGTAAAAAGACTAGATGGGGGGGGTGTCTTTTTATTCGCCTTCTGCTTTTCGAGTCTGTCGAGTGCTCCGGCATCACATTTTGAAACTTTCCCCACAGCCCCGAGGTCTAGAAACTTACTTGCTCTTTGAGAACGAAGGCTGAAATCGTCACAGATCCACCTGATTCCAGGAGCTAGACATTAGGGAAAGCAACAAGGATCATGAAACTCATGACCTAACCGTGAGAGCTGGCAACACTGGGACAGAGCCACTTCATTGTTATGAGGGAAAACATCTCCTTTGAAACACTGCTTGGACCCACGGTAGACAGGCAGGTCCCCTCCCTTTCCCCCCCTCCCCAACAGCCCTGCCATCAACATGTCACAAGCAGAGCTGCTGTGTGAACCTCTCATCAGCAGAAGAACAATACAGGAGGCTTTTCATCCTCCACCTGGGTCTAAACAGCATGTCAGGAAGCAGGCAGACTGCTCCCATTAACAACCCATAACATCAGGAGTCACTCAGTGGCCTGACGGGGCCTCTCCTTTTATTTTGGGGATGATACTAGACCAAGACTAGCGTCAATGAAAGTCCAAGAGCCCAGGGCTAGTGGGAGGCTAAGGGTATGTGTACAATGTAATTAGTGCCAGCTGACTTGGGCTGGCGGGAGTCAGGCTACAGGGCTGTTTAATTGTGGTGTAGACGGGCCATCCCTGGGTGTCTAATTGCAGTGTAGCCACATCCCGAAGAGTAGAGTTCTGTGTGTGTCCTGGAGAGCAGTTCTCCTTCTGGGTCCATGCGAGAATGACCAGCATTGCTGGGTCAATGTACCCCAGGAAAGAGGGGCTCTCCTGGCACCAGGACAATATTTCCAAATGCTGCATGTATGGTAATGCTCACGTCAGTCCCCTTTTGGTGCCAGCCAGGCACTTTCTCCTGAGAGGTCACCCACTTGCATGTATTCCACATAGAAACTGGCAACAACAGAGCCAAAGATGTGTGTTCAAAACCAGGGCATTCCTAGAGTTTGGGCTGGGTACTGATTTGATATATTCTCACCAATAAGAGGCATATTTCTTGGGTTATATATTTTAACAGAGGAAGTGCAAGCAACCCATCACACACACACACACACACACACACACACACACACACACACACACAC
>ML677380.1:15628607-15806730 GCA_007922305.1 Dermatemys mawii
AGCACCAGCACCAGCACCAGCACCAGCACCAGCACCAGCACCAGCACCAGCACCAGCACCAGCACCAGCACCAGCACCAGCACCAGCACCAGCACAGTGCTGGGCAGGCCCTGGGGAGCAGAAAGGAACTCTAGCTGGGGTGCCTGTCAGGCTGCGGGCCCTGAACAAAGGGCCAAAAGGTGCAAGGGGGCCTCAGGGGAAGTGGCCCAGGGAGATGAAGGGACTGAGAGGAGAGAAGGAGGGCAGGACGGCTGCTGCCAAAGGGTCCCTGGGCTGGGACCCAGAGTAGAGGGTAGGCCTGGGTCCCCCCCTTCCCCCTCATAGAACCCGGCTGCAGAGGTGGCCATAGTAGGCTGCACCTGACCCCTGCCAGAAGGGGCTCGACATTGGGTGTGGCTAGCCACAGCAGTGGAAGGACTGTGGAAACAACCCCCCTGCCGGAAGGGGGTGTGTGTGGACTTGGGGGCACTGCCGGAGGGCAGTGCCCTGAAGAGGATGTCGCGTATGAGGAGCAGTGCATGTCCAGACACCAACGGAGAGAGTGAGCAACGGACGGGACACCACTGGAGGAGGGCGCTCCGGCACGGAACTGAGCTAATTCCCGGACTATCTGGCAGGAGATGCCAGGTGGTGAGTCCTAACCCCATTACAGTACCTCTTCCAATTCTAATATATCTTTTTCAGAGATGGAGTGACCAGAACTGCACACAGTATTCAAGGAATGAGAGTACCATGGATTTATATACAGGCATTAAGATATCTTCGGTCTTATCATTTATCCCTTTCCTAATTGTTTCTAACATTCTGTTAGCTTTTTCACAGCCACTTCACACCGAGCAGATGTGTTAAGAGAACTATCCACAATGTTGTCAAGATCTTTATTGAATGGTAATAGCTAATTTAGGGTGTATAGTTGGATAATGTTTTCCAATATGCATTACTTTGTATTTATGAACATTGAATTTCATTTGCCATTGTGTTGCCCACTCACCCAGTTTTGTGAGATCCCTTTGTAACTCTTCACAGTCTGCTTTGAACTTAACTATCCTGTTACTGATCCACGAGAGGACCTTCCCTCTTATCCCATGACTGCTTCCTTTGCTTAAGAGCCTTTGGTGAGGGACCTTGTCAAAGGCTTTCTAAAAGTCCATCAGCTGGAACACCCTTGTCCATTTGTTGGCTCATTGGTGAGGCATGATTTCCTTTTGCAAAAGCCACATTGACTCTTCCCCAACAAATCATGTTCTTTATGTCTGGAGCATTTAAAAAAAAAAAAATGGTGTCACATTAGCTATCCTCCAGTCATCTGGTATGGAAACTGACTAAAGTGATAGGTTACATACTACATTTAGTAGTTCAGCAATTTCCTCTTTGAGTTCCTTCAGAGCTTGTGGATGAATACGTGAATGAAGGTGATCATATAATTAAAGACTGTCTCATAATGCATGCACACAAGGGATGAATTAAGGTTGCACAAGCAACCTTGTCTTCCTAACTTCTGAGTGTTTGACTCTTCAACCTTAACAGTGCTCTTTTACCATCATTTTTATTGTGTAACAGCTATATAAAATAGCAGAAAGCGGGGGACAGTGCAGACTGAGTGAGGCCTTGTGCTAACTCAGAGGGAGAATCTCAGGGCTGTGGAAGAAATGGGCCTGGGAGAAAAGAGCTGTAAGAAGAGACTGAGAGTAAAGCAGCCACAGTAGGAGTAAACCAAGTGGCAAGTTGTAAGAGCCTTTTTTAGGCAGGCTCATTGGGCCATCACAGGGTGCAGCTCTCCAGGAGGACAAGAGACTAATTTATCTGCGATGGAATAAGGAGAGGGGCCACTTAGGGAGAGGATGGGGTGTAAACCTGGTGAAAGGAAGATTCCATTGGCCCCAAGTGAAAGGATAGAGACGCAAGAGAGACCAACAAAAGCAAGGTGCCTGATCACACTAGATGGCTTTCTCCTGGAACTCAGGGATGGTGCACCTGAGTCTAATCTCACAGCACTAAGCTTCTGAATTACATTCACTCAGCCTTGCTCCAGAAGGGAGAAGCTAGAGTAGGCCACTGGGCCAAGTCTTTAAGACCATGCTCTCCATTATGGATACGCAGTAAAAATCTACCATGATTAAGGTGCTGTGTTTATCACAGACATGACAGAAACCATGAGTTCTTGGATTTTCTCATAGCCAGACATGTTCTTTGTAACCCACTGAGCAATGCTCCACCATGAGCCTTTACAAACTTGGCTGCGTTCCTTTCCACTGAAGTTGCAAATGGGAGAATGAACAGGGTTAAGAAATGGTCTCATGAAATTAGTTGATTTTTAGTAAACTGTTTGCAATATTTTTTATTGCAAACCAAAGGCCATTTGGCTCCAAAGGATGTGAGCCATAGACTCTACATGGTATTAGCTGCGTCTTAGTGATAGCTGCATGTATTTCTTTGGCAAAGCCACGTGCCTTCGAACTAATAAATTAAGCTAAGACCCAGCTATAAGAGAGAATATCTGATGTTTAATACATAACAAAGTAGGTTACGTTTTGAAGATGAAATGCAAGAAACCTACAGGCTTAAGCCTGAAAGATATTTATCTTAGTCAAAGTAGGCCTTAGGATTTGACATAAATTAGCCACATTATAAAGATAAATTAACAGAGGCAAGTTCATAATAAACCTGCTGAGCTTCTGTCTAAGTTTGTAGGCTGATGTTTTGAAAAATAACTGCTGCTTCTTCCCTTGTCACAAATGACATGTTTTTCCAGAACTGTGCACAAGGGATGGCTCTTTCCTTCACTGCAGTGACATCCTCCTTCATACAGGCATCCCCAAAGAGTTGGCAAACAAACATGTGCTTCATTATCTGCACCTCACCACACTTGCATATATTTGTGTTGTTAGAATAGCCCCTGTGGATCATATTAGTCTTAAATCTGCTCGTTTGCATGCCCAGGCAGTTCGGCTATCATCATGTTGATCAGTCTGTATTGTCCCTGGTTGCAGAGTTATTTCACTGCAGCTGACCACATATGGCCTTTCATTCATAAAATATCAGGGTTGGAAGGGACCTCAGGAGATCATCTAGTCTAACTCCCTACTCAGGGCAGGACCAATTCCCCCATACCCCTAAATGGCCCCCTCAAGGATTGAGCTCACAACCCTGCGTTTAGTAGGCCAATGCTCAAACCACTGAGTTATTCCCCCTCCACCATAACTTCACTTATGCCTTGCCAGCTATTGTAGCCAAAGGCACAACACTGGTTCTAAAACTCTTTCATGATTTAAGGCGTTTGGTTACTCTTGTGTGACCATGTAACAGATATAGTGATCTTTCCCTTTGGCTGGCTACCTTCCTCCAGAGATCAGGTGGTGCAGTCCCACATGGTGAGTGCAGACTAGCCTTTGGTGTTGGCTTTAGATGCCTTGCCTTTAACAACTTCAAAAACGACTGCTGAGTTTGGACAGTAATGTCTAGGAGAGATCGGTAGACATCACTAAAGGCCCATTGGTAGCTGGGATGAAATGTTAGCGACTTCCTTGAGGTAACTGCATGTTACTGTGGTGATAAGGTGACATATATGCTAATAACTTAGATCATTCTTCTTTAAGTGGCCTACTGGGTGAAAAGTCCCCCAAAACTATTGGAGTAACACTCCCAAAGAGGGCATGCGAGGGTTCTGTGACAAGCAGGGAGAAGGGTGGACATGATCTCAAAAGTTTCACTGGAGTGGGGAGGCTTTTCTGAAGGGAGATATCTGGAGCTGTAACCTGAGATGAGAAGGGGGAGGGGAGTTGACACCTACCTGGGAAGTGAACAAAGGAAGGCAGACAGGTAGAAGCGGTCTGGGAAAGGGAGATGGGGAGCCCGGATTCGGGGTCTCATCTCCCTGCCCCCCAGCAGGGCCTGACTAAGGGACCCTGTTTGTACTGACAAGCTCGGAGTTGGATTGTGTTCCTGGCATCTCCAATAAACCTTCTGATCTACTGGCTGGCTAAGAATCACTGTGAATCCCAGGAAGTGGGGGGTGTGTGTGGGAACGGGACTCCCCCCACCCCTCATGACAGATTCCTATTAATGAGACTTGGTGAACCTATGCATAATTTATAAAGAGGGCCTGGGAGATGGCTGGAGGGAGTCGCTTCCTAACCTTCAACATGATCCAGCCATGTCTACTCTTCTTCCGGATTCCACCTGGAGATGTGAGTGTGAAAGGACTGTCAATACTGGTGCAGCACACTCTATTTTCTCTAACCACGGCAATCTTTGTGGGGAGTCTGTGTATGATAAGACTTCTAATAAAGGTACATCTGATTAAATGCAACTGTTGTTTCTCGCATGCTCTGCAAGACTCCAGCAACAATGATCGCCAACATGGTGACGGTAGTCCTAAGGTTTTAGATACTGGAGTAGCCACGGAAACCAGATTTTTCTCTGACACAAGAGTTGTACGGGGTTATCAGTGTGAGTCAATACCATAACCAATAAAGGCTGTGCCATGACTTTTCCTGTATTTTACCCTGACAATAAGACAACCTTAATGAAAATCATGTAGAGAATCGGAGATGTCCCAAGATCCCAAAGGCTGCATTCCTGAGCTACCTCATGTCAGCCAGTGGGAAACCTGGAGGAGAGTTTTATTTATTTGTAACACTGGTAGCGCAGATGTATATGTTAACAAACAGCAGCAAAGAAGTTGCCAGGTATTGCTCTATCATGCTTCTCATCCAGGGAGGATGAGAGAGAATAAACCCCATGTGATGGGCATAAATCATGTTGCTTAAATCATGACTGGAAATTGTGGAGATGTGAGGGGGGGATAAAAACCTATAAAGCATAGAACATGCTGATCAGTAGCATCTCTGCTGTGTCATTCATTGACAGGACACCTCTCTTTCCTCCTTCACCTCTTGCCTCCCTCTTTGCTTCCTGTCCCAAATTACTTTGTCAGGACAGCTTTGAGGCCTTTTTATCCATATGGTGGGGCGCCAGGCACCCTATTGGGTCTTGTAAAACAATAGAAGAGCCCTGGCATTTTTAAACTGGAGAGAAGCCTTACACTGAGATTTGCATTAGAACATAAAATGTCAGCAAATTACATCAGCTAGAAAGGAGTTGCCTCAAAGAAGTTTGCAAATAGTTGTATGTCTAGGGGCCTTTTGTCTCCAATTGAATATAGCCCTTGCAAGGTTTATTTATACATTTATTGCAGTAGTGGAGGGAGTTCAGAGAAAAGAGATGAGAATGACCAAGGACCTGGAAAAACCCTTCTGTGAAGACAGATTGAAAAGGCTGGGATTGTTACTTGAGAAAGGAAATGAATAAGAGGAGATGTAGTAAAAATAGAGACGATAGATCGGGACTTGTGTTCTCCCTTTCTCATAACATCAGAATAAGGGGACATTCAATTAAAAGTTGGAATATTCACAATAGATAAAAGGAAATACTTTCACAAAACATGTGATTGGACTGTGGAACTCATTGCCTCAAGAAATAATCAAAACCAAGAACTTAACAAGAGTCGAAAGGGATTGAACATTTCTATGGATAACAAGAATATCCAGAGTTGTCATAATTAATGATGATAAACATTTTGGGAGAGACACTGAACCTCCTGCTCAGTGCTTAAGCCAACCTCTAACAATTTGGGATGTAGGGAATGGATGTAGGTGACAGATTATCCCACATTTGCTATTAAGGGGTTCTTATATCTACTTCTGAAGCATCTGGCACTGGCCTCCATCAGCGATAGAGCACTGGATTAGATGGACTTTGAGTCAGATCTAGGCTGCCAATCCCCATGTTCCTGTATTCCCTCGTGAAGTCATTGGGTTGCACAGCTTGCATACGGGTGTGCTAGGGTAGGCCCATAATAGACAAGGGAAGGTTTTCCTCTCTTGGAAGGGGAAGGGTAGAAAAGGTTTCTAGGGAGATCACAACTGAGTGGGGTCGTCTCTATAGCATTGTGCATACTCCATCAGACAGTCTACTTACACGTCAAAGACCCCACTTCACCTGAAAGAAATCCACGCTGGTGTGGGGTCCACTAAGTTAGAGCTGGAAAGGTTCTATAGTAAATCAAAGAGCAGGGACCCTGCCTTCTCCTATTATTTGACACAACAGAATCCTGGTAGGTACTGCTCAATAAACTGGGGCACTTAATTTGGGGGTCCCATCAGTCTCTGGGGCAGGGGCATATCTTGAGTAAAAGTGGGAAGGAATTCTGAGATGTTGGGAGAGAACGTGCTGTTTGGGGGATTTTGCCCTGTGAATGTTGCTGCTCTACGATAAAGACCCAGAATTTGTTTTGGGATCGTTTTGTCCCAAAACGATAGTTTTCCCCCAGTGCTGTTCAAGATGATGCTGATGGTAAGAGAGGTCAGGGCAAGAGGGGAGAGCTACCCAAGAAGTGCTGTGAGCTGGGCTGTGGTGAATAACACCATTCACCGTGTTGATGGGAATGATATCAAGGGATCTGGAGCATTGTCCGTAGTTTTGACCCTGCTGAGAAATTTAAGGTGCAATCAATAACTTGTGGCAGAAGCTGTAAGTATGGGATGTAATGATGCACATGAGAGAGCTCAATGGAGGAACAGTGACTGCATCAGGGACCCAAAATGGAGAAAACCTCTGGTAATGGCCAGACACAGCAATATCCTTCCAATGGTGACGTGATACCATGCCAAAATAGGCCTAGGACTATCAACAAGCCTGCCCGTTCCATTGCACAGTCAGGGAGTGTAGCTGGAGTATCACAGGGAGGGCTGGTGACTAATAAAGAAATCGTTTGTGGTTAAGCAGCTCAGCTAGGGAAATCCCCTTCCGACAAAGGCCAGGACGACCTTTTCATTGTGAGGAACGATGCTACACCTCAGCGTTCTACTCCCACCTCTGCTTCTGACCCCTGGCTTTATCTTAGACAAGTTGTTTCCCCACTGGTTCCCCTTCCATTTGGTTTAATGATATGTATCGGAGGAAGGGGTGTGGCTCGAGGGGTCCCTATGTAACGTTTCCTCAGCACTTTGAAAACATTTTGCCTCTCTGCTGAGCTGTAGCAGATGCCCAGGCCCCACGCAGGTTTCCCATGGAAGGAGGAATCAGTGCTGTGGAGTCTGGGTATTTGCTTAGTGTAACTCATTGGTTGTTTGCACCAGAGACACTAGTCCTTGCACAGAGGTGTCACAAACAGCACCCAGGCAAACTCCTGTTAGGAATCTCTGCCCAGGCACCAATGCCTGGTTCCCAGGGAGCTACCTGGTCCCAAGAACTGACTCTAGCTGGAGAAATTCGGGCAGAGAACAAACTCTTCCACTGCTTCCCACAGCCACCCAAGAGAAATCCTGTCACAAACGAAGGCTGGGGTGTGAGTCCCAGTCAAGCAGACAGACATGTGCTGGTGGGTTAAGAACAGTAGTGCAGCCATCACAGCACGGGCTGCAGTGGAGGGTTGATCTGAGTGTGCTCCCACCAGATCCAGGCGGGCTTGTTCTCAGCGCGGCTAGCACAGACTGCCACTCTCTGCTGGCTACACTACTACTTTTAGCACGCTAGCGTGAGTTAGCGTGTATGTGTCTCCTGTAGCTGGGAATCACCCCACCCCCCCCATTGAGAGTGTAAAAACACTCTCGCTCACCTGCCAGATGGTGTGTAACAGTGCCATCTGCTGTGTCCCACCAGAACAGTCCAAAGTGCTGGAGAAGTGGGAAGTTGTGGTTTTCTTGCCCAGAAACATGGCCATTCTCAGCCTTGATTCTGTCTCTGAAACGGGCACTGGGGCAAGGCCACTAAGATCGCAGAGTTACGGAGCCTAGAGACAGACGTCTCATCCAGCCTGTCCTCTTAAGGTCAGGATGGTGCAGTAGAGGAGGGTTTTAGGTGCAGCTCCAGGACACTGCTGCAAGCTCCTCTCTGATTTGCTATTCGCTCTCTCTGCTGTGACCTTTGCCAGGTGATTCTTTCCCAGGTTCACCTTTGGACTGAAGAGCTGGTTTTCCCCACAGGCTTGCCTGGCATTTTTCAGGCTGAATCTCCTTTCGGTTTTTCCTGTCTATATTTCGAAATGCTCTCAGATCCTTGGTTTTTTCCGGTTCTAACTGACATTTGTAATTTTTCCCAAGTTCATGTCATTTTCATGTTAAATTATTGTGCTATTGCTGCACTACCCTCATTAGTAAGGAGGCTGTGATATAGGACTGGACCTAAACCAGATCCCGGCTGCATCACCTGACCGTGCACCTTCCCGCTGACTCAACACATTGCCATTTGTTTCGGATCCTCCTGCCAGTTCTCAGGCCTCTGGGCAGTGTTCTTGTGCAAGCCACTTGGAATTTTTTAAGGGAAGACAAGATGAGATGATGCAAGAAATGCATTACACAAATCTGGATGTATTAAACCTGCTGCATTCCTAGCATCCACTAGGCTGATAATTCTTTCAGAAAAGCAAGCAAGTTGGCATGGTTTGTTCTTTATTAATCATGCTAATTATTTCTCCATTATAGCCTCGATGTTTACTTAGTTTCTCTTATAAAATCAGTCCCATTACTTGATTTGGTTTAGAACATGGTAATTGCCAGGATCCCTGATTTTGCCTTTTTGTAAGATTAGTACCACAGTTACTTCAGTCCGGTCCTTGGGCCACTCCCCAGTTTCTTCCGACTTTTTGCAAAACAGTATCAATGGTTTGGTGACTAATGTCACTGGCTCCCCTAATGCCCCACGGCAAGTGGCTTCCAGACCTGTTCTATGTAAATGTCTGATTTGTCCAATTGTTCTCTTACCTGCTGCCAGTGTCTTCTCTTTGCTGTTTGTAAAGAACAAAAGTAAAAAGCCCTCCAGAGCCAGAAAGAAGGACTGAATGGACTATAAGGTGGATAGAAAGCTGGCTGGATCATCGGGCTCAACGGGTAGAGATCAATGGCTCCATGTCTAGTTGGCAGCCGGTATCAAGTGGAGTGCTCCAGGGGTCAGTCCTGGGGCCGGTTTTATTCAATATCTTTATCAGTGATCTGGAGGATCGTGTGGTCTGCACCCTCAGCAAGTTTTCAGATGGCACTAAACTGGGAGGAGTGGTAGATATGCTGGAGGCTAGGGATAGGATACAGAGGGACCTAAACATATTAGAGGATTGGGCCAAAAGAAATCTGATGAGGTTCAGCAAGGACAAGTTCAGACTCCTGCCCTTAGGATGAAAGAATCCCATGCACTGGTACAGACTAGGGACCAAATGGCTAGGCAGCAGTCCTGCAGAAAAGGACCTAGGGGCCACAGTGGATGAGAAGCTGGACATGAGTCAACAGTGTGCCCTTGTTGCCAAGAAGGCTAATGACATTTTGGGCTGTATAAGTAGGGGCATTGCCAGCAGATCGAGGGACATGATCGTTCCCCTCTCTTCGACATTCGTGAGGCCTCATCTGGAGTACCATGTCCAGTTTTGGGGCCCACATTACAAGAAAGATGTGGAAAAATTGGAAAGAGTCCAGAAGAGGGCAACAAAAATGATTATGGGGCTGGAGCACATGACTTGTGAGAAGAGGCTGAGGGAACTGGGGTTGTTTAGTCTACAGAAGAGAAGAATGAGGGGGGATTTGATAGCTGCTTTCAATTATCTGAAAGGGGGTTCCAAAGAGGATGGATCTAGATTGTTCTAAGTGGGAGCAGATGATAGAACAAGGAGTAATGGTCTCAAGTTGCAGAGGGGGAGGTTTAGGATGGATATTAGGAAATACGTTTTCACTAGGAGGATGGTGTAGCACTGGAATGGGTTCCCTAGGGAAGTGGTGGAATCTCCTTCCTTAGAGGTTTTTAAGGTCAGGCTTGACAAAGCCCTGGCTGGGATGATTTAGTTGGGGTCGGTCCTGCTTTGAGCAGGGGGTTGGACTAGATACATCCTGAGGTCCCTTCCAACCTTAATATTCTATGAGTCTGTGTGGGGGACAGTCAAACTGGTGGGGATTAGCAGAACCATAGGAGGGCAAAGGATAGAGTGTGAGTCAGAAAGGAAAAGAAAATGAAGAGGACAAAGCACCCAATCAGGATGGAGGCGGTGAGCAAAGGTGACAGAATAAACTAGAATTGTGAAAGTCAGAGAATAGCTAGAGATGAAAGGCGAGGAGGAGAGAAAGAGCTGGGAAACCCGCCCGGCCACAACAGAAACTCGCTTTCCATGTAAGGCTGAGAGCTTGTTTTAAGGGGGGATAATAAGGGGTTCATTGTTGTCTGAGAGAGGGTTGGCCAGGCTTCAGCCAAGGCCAGGGTGAGAAAGATGCTGGATTTCAAGTGGTGGCCTAGCTGACCTCACCAATGCATTCATGCTGTATGCCCCCACAGGCAGTGACCTGAACAGCTTCCCCAGTTTATTTATGCCGTAAGGCCCCATGCAGTGACCTGACAGGCCTCACCAGCATGTTGGTGCTGCATGGCCCCGTGCAGTGCCCTGATAGCCAGTGCATTTGTGCCACTAATGTGGGCTCTGTCTCATGAAATCCCTGGGGTAGCGCATGCCTGCCAGCGGAGTCCCCGTCAAGCGAGGATGGTGTTGGCCATTCAGCGCAGAGCAGAGTAACACATTACACCACGGGGCCTTGTGAATCACGGATCTGCTGAAATGAAAAACCCAAGGAAAGAGCGGAAACGGCTGAATGCGAGTGGCTGCGCTCCAACCATAACATGGAAGGTGCAGCTCTGGGCAAGGAGGTGAGTGTGTGTATATGTGTTGTGTGTTGTGTGTGTGTGTGTGACCATTCTCCCTGGACATGCAGTTGCCAGGCAGACTTCATGGCCATTACCAAGCCAGCCATGCTACCAGCTGGGCAGAAGGCCTGACACCACCCTTGTTCCTGAGATAACAGGACACTTGCAGTGAGCACGGATTATCCAGCCTGATAGTGGGAATAACCCACTGGAGCCCTTGTATCCGACCAGCAGCTGGGAGGGTAAATCCATTCACTGCTACTCGGGGCTGTGGCTGTGATGGAGTCGCAGGAGCGGATCGCCTGTGTATATGTGCATGATGGGATCTCAGGGACCCGCCAGCTGCCACTTGTGTGCGCGGCGGTGATTTATGCTGACGTTTCATTTTGTTGTTTGGTAAATCAGGAACTTGGAAATCAGCATGGTTTCTTGCTGCCTAGCCCTGCTCACGGCTGAGGTTATCACAACAGCTATAAATCCCCCACAATTTTGGATGGGAAATCTCATTATTTCTGCTCTCCCCTTCCCTCCCTGGGCTCTGAGACCTGGCAGAGCCACGGGAAAGAGGAATTGATTCAAACCAGCTCCAGCTAAAGTGATCAACTATGAATCATTCTCGCCAGGAGACCCTCCCCTTCGTGGAGTCCTGACTGTTGGGGAAGTGAGATGGGCTGCTCCATGGAGATGTGCTTCAGCTCCAGTTGCGTGCACCCAGGGCAGCTGTTACTGTCCATGGGGTGTATACAGCCACACTCCCTATGCCCTGCAAAGATGCAGTAGGAAAGGAAAAATCTGCCCCCTCTTTCCTTCCTTCTCCTGCTCCTTTCCTGAGAAGGCAGCTTGTAAGGAGAGGGTCATAAGCCCTTTCTCCTCCAGCTGTTGGATCCAAGTGGGTCCTTCCTGTGCAATTACAGGGGCCAAGACCCTGCTGTTAGAGTGGCCCCTAGAGGCCCCTGAATGATGGGTGGCCCCCCAAGTCACTGCAGGATGGCTCCATCGGGACAGGTCACTAGAACTTCCTGTGGCAGAGTACAACAGCCAGGATGGGGTGGAGGACTCCCTGTCTGCCCCATGACTCTGCCGCGAGCAGAAAGGAGTCCGGGAGTGCCTGTTTTGGCAGGTGAGTGGAGGAGCTGAGAGAGGCAGGGGAAAAACAGGGGGGAAAAGGACTCAGGTGTGGCCCTGGGTCCTTCCTGGGTGGATGTCCCCCAGCCTGCACTCCTCCTTCTGCTCCACCTGGCAGGCCCCAGGGGACAAGCCCCTGGGAATTCACCAGCATAGGGACAGTTCCACCTCAGGGGCTGGGCACATGCCTGCTCACCTGTGAAAGAAAGGACAGTAGAACCAGCCAAGGGAGCCCACAGGAAGATCTCCAGCAAGCTAAGGGCAGAGACCAGGGCTAGGAGGAAAGAGCTGTCTAACAACTGCTGGAGGAGGACCAAGTAGACAGACAACCCCTCAGCCCCTCTGTGTCTCCTGCTCCCTGTCTCAGACATGGCCTGTACCAGATGCCTCAAAGGAAGGGGCAAGAAACCCAGCCATGGGCAGAGGTGGGGTGATCTGCCCTTCTTTCCCTGGCAGTGAGTGGCATCCTGAAGCAGGATTTATCCCCTTCCCAAAACACAGGGCTGCAATTTTTGAATCCTTAATTTTGTACCTCTGGGTTGCTCATGTTATCCACAGACATGTCTGATCCTTTACTGAATTTTGCTAGGATTGTGACCTCAGTGATTTCTGGTGTCAATGGGGTCCGTAACCTAACTTTGCTCTGTGGTAAAGTTATCCGTTCAGTCTCATTCAAAGTCTCCTTGTACTATGAGAAAGGGGCAATAGAAGTTCCCAATCGACCTTCTTTAGCCTCATCATTATTTTGTGTATCTTTATCCTGACCCCCTTTCTTCATCTGCATTCTAAATTAAACAGTCCCAATCTTTTCAATCACAGATTCATAGATTCCCAGCCCAGAACGGAGCCTCGTGGAGCCTGTTCATTTGTCTCATCCCTGCTCTCTAACCCCCACTTTGTTTCTGCCATATCCCTGTTGCGATGGAATGACCAGAACTGAATGCTCTATTCCAGATGAGGGCATCCCACTGATTTGGATAATAGCTTTATAATATTTTCCATATTAGTCTCCATTCCTTTCCTTCTGCGTCCCATCATTTTGTGCTTTTGTGATGGCTGCTGAACATTGACCAGAGATCTTCACTGAGCATATTTTTGTTAGTAGCTCAGGCCCCTTTGTCTTAAGTTCCTACACAGATCTTGAATGAATCATCTGGCCCTAATGACTTATTGCTCTTTAATTTACCAATTTGTTCCAGCACCTCTTCTTTTGACACCACAATCCCTCATTTTTATAACCTGAAATGAATAGATGCCAGGTAGCTTTCTTCCCAGCATCCTCTATGGCACTGAATGAGGCAAATAAATCATGTAGCGTTTCAGCAATGTCCTTACCTTCCTTAGTTGCTCCCTTTACTCCCTGTCAGTCCAGTGGATCCACTGATTCACTCAAGCATCCTGCTTCTGACAAACAAAGAATTTCTTGTGATTGTCTTTTAACTCTTTGGGTATTAGCTTCAATGCGGTTGCGTCCTAATTTTCTTCTTATATTCAGATGATCTAGACCATTTCTGATGGGTGTTTCTCTAATCTGTTCTTAAAAACCTTCAGTGCTGAAGACTCCCCAATTTGCCTACGGAATTTGTTGCAGTGTGTAACTACTCTGACATGAGGAAAAATTGATCACTGTCCTCTTTATAACAGCCTGGAAAACTGTTATCAGGTTCCTGCCTCTATCTTCTCTTTTTAAGACTAAACACACCCAGTTTTGTTAACCATTCCTCATAGGTCAGGTTTTCTAAACCTTTTTTATCATTTTTGTTCCTCTCTTCTGCACTCTCTCCAATTTATCCCCAGCTTTCCTAACGTGTGATTCCCACAACTGGACACAATACTCCAGCTGAGGCCTGACCAGTGTGAAGTACAGGGAGACAGCTACCTCCCAGGTCTTAAATAATACACCCCAGAATCATATTAGCCTTTTTCACAGCTGCATTGGAATGTTAACTCACATTCAGTGCATGATCCACTATAACTCCAGACCTTTTTCAGCAGTACTGTCACCTAGTCAGTTCTTCCTCCATTTTTTATTTGTGTATTTGATTTTCCTTTCTATGTGAAGTACTTTCCACTCATCTTCATTGAGTTTCATCTTGTTGGATTCAGACCAATACTCCAATTTCTCAAGGTAATTTTGAATTCTAATCCTTTGATCCAAATTGCTTGCATCTTTTATAAGCACACTCTCTAATCCATTATCCAAGTCATGAATGAAAATATTGAATAGTATCAGATACAGGACTGACCTCAGCTGTACCCCACTAGATATGCCTTCCCAGTTTGAGAGTGAACCATTGATAGCTATTCTTCGAGTATGGTCGTTTGACCAGTTGTGCTACCCACTTTATAATAATTTCAACTCAACTACAATTCCCAAGTTTGCTTATGAGAATATAATGTGTAACCGTGTCAAAAGCCTTCCTAAAATCAAGATATATCACACATACTGCTTCTCCCATCCACTAGGCCTATAACCCTGTCAAGCAAGGAAATGAGGCTGGTTTATCATGATTTGTTCTTGATAAATTCATTTTGGCTATTCCTTATAACCTTATTATTCTCCAGATGCTCACAAACCGATTAAGAATTTGTTTAAGTGTCTTTCCAGGTACTGAAGTTGGGCTGACTGGTCTATAATCCTCCAGGTCCTCTTTGTTCCCCTTTTTAAAGACAGGTGCTATGTCTGCCCTTGTCCAGTCTCCTGGGACCTCACCCATCCCCCCCATAAACTTTCAAAGATAATTGCTAACAGTTCCAAAATTGTTCCAGCTAGTTCCTTAAGTACCCTAGGAAGAATTTCATCAGGCCAAGCTGACTTGAATACATCAAGCTTATCTAAATATTCTTTAACTCGTACTTTCCCTACTTTGGCTCTCATTCCTTCCCCGTGTTGTTAATATTAATTGTGTTCAGTGGTCACCATTAATCTTTTTAGTGAAGACAGAAACAAAATAGGCATTAAACACCTTAGCTTTCTTGATGACATCAGTTATCTCCTTCCCCACTGAGTAGAGGACTGAGACTTTCCTTCATCTTTCTCTTGCTCCTAATGTATTTGAAGAAGCTCTTCCTATTGCCTTTTATGTCCCTTGCCGACTGTAACTCATTTTGTGAATTAGCTTTTCTAATTTTTTTCCCTACATGCTTGTGTATGTTTCCAAATTTTACAGGATTCCTTTATGATTGTCAGGTCATTAAAGAGCTTCTGATGGAACCATATTGGCCATTTACTGTTCTCCCTATCTTTCCTTCACATTAGGAGAGTTTAGTATCAGGGAGTAGCCTTGTTAATCTGTCTCCACAAAAACAATGAGGAGTCCGGTGGCACCTTAAAGACTAACAGATTTATTTGGGCATAAGCTTTCATGGGTAAAAAACTGCACTTTTACAGATGCAGCAGAAGCAGATACATCTGAGGAAGTGGGTTTTATTACCCATGAAAGTTTATGCCCAAATAAATTGATGAAGAGAGTCAGTAGTTGTGACAGTTAAAAAACTGCCAGGTCTCTTGAACTCCTTTGTCCCTTAGATTTCCTTCCCATGGGATCTTACTCACGAGTTTCCCGAATTTGCTGATCTGCTTTTTTGAAGTCCATTGTCCTTTATTTCCTTAGAACCACGAAAGCCATCATTTCATGATCATTTTTGCCCAAATTGCCTTCCTTCTCAGATCTGCTACCAGTTCCTCCTTGCTGGTCAGAATCAAGTCTAAAATGCTGCTTCCTGGTTACTTCTTCCACTTTCTGAAACAAAAGGCTGTACATAGAATCATTGAATCATAGAATATCAGGGTGCGAAGGGACCTCAGGAGGTATCTAGTCCAACCCTCTGCTCAAAGCAGGACCAATCCTGAACTAAATCATCCCAGCCAGGGCTTTGCCAAGCCTGACCTTAAAAACCCCTAAGGACCACCATCTCCTTAGGTAAACTATTCCTGACCTTAAAAACCCCTAAGGACCACCATCTCCTTAGGTAAACTATTCCAGTGCTACACCACCCTCCTAGTGAAAGTTTTTTTCTTAATATCCAATCTAAACTTCCCCCTCTGCAACTTGAAACCATTACTCCTTGTGTCATCTGGTACCACTGAGAACAGTCTAGATCCATCTACTTTGGAACTCCCTTTCAGGTAGCTGAAAGCAGTTATCAAATCCCCCTTCATTCTTCTCTTTTGCAGACTAAATAATCAGCCTCTACTCATAAGTCATGTGTTCCAGCCCCCTAATCATTTTTGTTGCCCTTCTCTGGACTCTTTCCAATCTTTCCACATCTTTCTTGTAGTGTGGGCCCCAATACTGGACATAGTACTCCAGATGAGGCCTAACCACTGTCAAATAGAGGGGAACGATCACATTCCTCGATCTGCTGGCAGTACCCCTACTTATACGCCCCAAAATGCCATCAACCTTCTTGGCAACAAGGGCACACTGACTCATATCCAGCTTCTCATCCACTATAACCCCTTGGTCCTTTTCTGCAGAACTGCTGCCTAGCCATTTGGTCCCTAGTCTGTAGCAGTGCATGTGATTCTTCCGACCTAAGTGCAGGACTCTGCACGTGTCCTTGTTGAACCTCA
Source organism: Dermatemys mawii (assembly GCA_007922305.1). Lineage (NCBI taxonomy): Eukaryota > Metazoa > Chordata > Testudines > Dermatemydidae > Dermatemys > Dermatemys mawii. Next base: position 15,644,983 of record ML677380.1, read on the forward strand.
TCGGATTTCTTTTGGCCTAAGCCTCTAATTTGTCTAGGTTCCTCTGTATCCTATCCCTACCCTCCAGCACATCTACCACTCCTCCCGATTTAATGTCATCTGCAAACTTGCAGGTCCTGGGCTGGCGGTGTAGCTGAGAACTGCTGGACTGAATTTATCTGTGCCCAAGAGAGAAGTGGGGGGTGAGGCAGTATTATGGGGCTTATGCGTCTCCACACATACCCAGGGACTCTCTTGTTCCAAGTCTCAGAGCCTCATCTGCCTACCGACCTAAGGGGCAGTGCAGTGGGCAATGGGGAAATACAGTAGCTAAGGACATACAAAATGCTAAGGGGGTGTCTGCGAGGGCCCCTCCTTCCCTGGCTTCTGTGCTGCTCCCTCTCCTCTGAATCCTGGTGGAGCTGCCCCCACCAGCCCCTCCTCTCTGCCAAGTGGGCCTGCCATACCACGGCAGAGGCCGACTCATCGTCCGGCAGTGCCAGTCTGGCTAGACCACTTGCCTCTCCCACCAGCAGGGAAAATCCTCCCCCTCCACGGCCCCTTTCACTCTTGCCCCTTTCGTCTGTTTTTCAACACAGCAGCTTTATTCTAAGTCCCCCGTCCCCCACCCCCAGCACCCTTCCCCCCACGGGGCAACACAGCCACAGCCCCTCCGCGCCCCAGATGAACTCCTCACCAATGAGGAGCTCGCTGGCTCTGATGGATGGAGGGGCCCCGAGCTCCCTGCCAACTGCTGCTTGGAGCCAGCATTCCTGAAACAGGAGTCTCGCTCGCTGCCCATATGAAAAGCTCTGATTCAGCTGCAAGTTCCTGACACCTTCCCCAGTACAAAGAGGGCTTTTTCCCCCTCACGCAGCTCCACCTGATCCTGGGAAAGCACTGGGCACCAGGCGCCGCCCCTCACAAAGCCACATCCTGCACACACACCGGTCACAGCCCGGGTGTCTGCGGAACGGCAGAGAATGCACCAAGGGGCGTGTGACTGCTGGCTGGGCCCCATTGAAGCTGCTGGCTACCCTGCCCTGGGTCATTTGACCTGCTTGCTGGATGGGCCTGTCCTGCAGGGCCTCAAGGACGGCCCTTCTGTTCAAGGCCTCGCACCTACCCTGCCCCTTCCGCCCGCCTCCCCTACCAGAGCCAGAGTCCCCCACTGTGGCTGGAGGAGCTGTGCCACAAGTCTGGCCGCCCTGCTCCACACCACTGTGGCTGGCCTGTGCTGGCCCGGGCGGCCCCCGGTCCCAGAGCACCAGGCAGCTCCAGCCGTCTTGAGTCCTAGGCTGCTGGACGGCCCGCCCTGGCCCTAGCCCCTTCCTGTTTCGGGGGAGGTTGAGCAAGGGTGGGAAGAGAAGCAGCCAGGGCTGGGGCCGCGGGGGAAGAGCAGGATGCAGGACAGGGCCTCGGGGTGAAGTGTGAGTGGAGCCACACCTGGCTGTCTGGGGAAGCTTAACCTCTCCTGGCCTACAGTACCCACTGCCCATGTTGCCCAGCTGGCTGGCCCCAAATCACTAAGGCTTCGGGCACTACATTGCTTGCGGCTGATCTCCTGTCACAGACTCCGGACCTAGCCTGGCTCACCAGGCTCTCGTGTCACCAGGGGTCCAGTCCTGGCCTCTGTGTCGTGGGAGAGGCCTGTCTTCCTCTCCCATGACACAGAGCTCCGTGGTAGTCTAGAGCTGAAATGGCATTGGGAAAGCAGGCTGGAATGGTGGGGGAAGAGGCTAGCATGGTGGATGCGATGTGCCCAGCTGTGGCTTGGAGCTGAGCAATGGTGCATGGACTGAAACAAGGGTTGGTGGTAGAGCGCATTATATTGAGCTGGGGGAGGTGTCTAATGGGGAACCCCTGGGAAAGGGGGATGCCCCCACTTTATTTAGTATCTTTAGTAACAGGGAGTGAGCCCAACATCACTGACAATCCCAGGGGAGTCCCAGCTGGGGGGTGCAGGAAGCATACGTCTGCCAAACTGCCATGCCCAAATGTAGGGCACAATGTGTGAAAAAGACCCAAAATGACAGCATCTCAGAAATTAGTCGACATGCCACAGGTCAGGGCCACAGTTTGGGCATCGGTGACCTCCCACTTTTAGCGAGCTTCCACCTCTCTTGCCTGGGTTGCCTTCCCAGGATGTAACCAGCTCTATCTGAAAGCTGAGTTTCATGCTTCTTTGTTTCTAATACAAGTAGAGACAAAGCCCCATTTTCAAAAGTGACCTAGGCACGTAAGCGCCTGAGTTGCAATGAGACAAAGGGAGTTAGGATCCTAAGGGGCAGAGTTTAAGATATTTAGGCACCTAAAGATGCAGAGAGGCACCTAGTAGAATTTTCAAGAGCAGCTAAGCCCGTCATTGATTTCAGCCCAGCCCAGCCCAGCAATTTACAAATACGGCCCATCCACCGTATGCAGCAGCAAAGCAGTACTTGTGCTGCTCTGTGTGGGGTGCTAAGTGAATGGAGGGGCTAGAACTGCAGGGGAATCGTTTTTTAGACCCTGTGAGGGCCAAATTTTCAGAAGTGTGAGCAGGCACCTCCTTCCCATAGGCACGTGGCCTGGGGCTCAGCTGGGAGATACGCATGCCTTGGGGTATGCCAGGGGGCTTCCTTCTCACATAGGGCCACAGGCTCCTGGATACGTCGCAGCCTGCCTGTGTGTGCCCAGGATGCCTTAGGGAGCATCCAAGCATTGTGTGATCCCCGGGGCATTGTAAGCACTGTGTGTGCCACTGCCTCTGAACATCGACCCCATAAGGGTGGGGAACTCAGATTTTCCAGGCACACTTCTGAGCCCCTCACAAATTAGGAGACGCTCAAACCCCTCCAGATCCACTGGCCTGGGCCTCCCCAATGGCTCTGTTCACTCTCAGCCCCTGAGAGGCCCCAGGGCTCAGATGAGAAGAAGGGGGCTTGTCTGCACTTATTGGGGGATTGTCATGTGGTGATCGATGCAGTGGCGGCCGATTTAGCGGGTCTAGTGAAGACGTACTAAATCGACCGCCAGTCGCTCTCTTGTCGGCTCCTGTAGTCCACCCAAACGAGAAGCACAAGGGGAATCGACGGGAGAGCGTCTCCTGTGAACATCGCGTATCATGGACCCTGTTATTTATGTAGCTGAAGTTGTGTAACTTAGATCAATATCCCCCCATAGTGTAGACAAGGCATTAGAAGGCTCAGGGAACACTGCCCCATGGATAAGGAACCCGCAGGAATACAGGATTGATTCCTTTGTGGAACAGGCCCTGGGAGGGGCCAGGAAAAGTCAGACACCAAGAAGTCATAAATCACTTGTAATGGCAACAGTGCTACTAGCAATCATCGAAACCTACAGTCACTATGAACCTTGTACTCTTAAGACCCTTACTGATGTCAGTGGGCTTTGGATCAGGCCCTATGTTACTTTTCCTTGCACTGCGGCACTGTAATAGCGATGACATATACTTAAAGTCCTATGGGTGCCAGGAGCTATAGATGTTACCCAAAGAGGCTCAGCTTGAAACGAGAAATCACAGAGACATTGAAAGCATTGCATTCCTTTCAGATGCAAATCACATGTGATGGGAAATGTCAGGGCTTAGATGAGCTGGCAAACAAACTGAAAACAGGACTGCTTTTAGCCAAATGTGAAAACACTTTACTGTCTCCATTTTTAAGTGCTACATATTTTATTGCTATGCTGCAGTGCCTAAAGCACAAGTGAATTAAAAACAAAGCTATTAAAATCTAGCCCCCACTTCTCCAAAATGATGTATCATAAAGTATGGAAAATGATATTGGCATTCACCTTGCTGAACTAGATTTGGCGCTAAGCTGAGGAATAAGAGTCTGGGATTTTACTTGCACGCTGCAAGATGCAGGTTCCAAAGAAGTGACCTAAAAGGTGCAGGGTCAAAGAGGTAATTGCAGGGGCAAAATATGCATTTGTGTGTCCATGCAAGGTCCCAGCTGCATGTTCACATACATTGCAAACGGAGCTGTCTTGTACATCCACAGCCCGTTGTAGAGCCACAGCCTGGCTTGACTTTGAAAGGTTGCCGATAGTGCTGAACTGGGCTGAGGTCCATTGCTCCAAGAAACAAGCACACCCGCTCTGGACTCGCCCTTCCTACAAAGAGGGGTTTGGGAGACGCTTGCCAGCTCCCTTTATTGTGCTTTCTGGGAACAGCGAAATAATGTGGACTCTTAACCCTGCCCCAGGTGCCTACCTAGCACACCACAGAGCTCAGACTCCAGAAGCTCCCGTGGAAGATGGCAGCCGGGGAGTTAGTGAGAGCTGCGGAGAGAGTCTCCGATCCCAGAAGAATGCTGGAGAGATGAGCTTGCGGCCTGGAGAGCAGGAATTGCCTGCAGAGGTCACAGGCACAGCAGTGTTAGGCAGGACGGGTGCAGACCCCCAGGAGAGGAATGCGCTACCCTTTAATAGGCGAGTTCTGAGTAATCTGGTGGCTCTGGGCTTGACAGGCTCAATTCTATTTGCAGGGTCGTTGTACTTGTGTTGGTCTCAGGATATATCATTCGAGAGACAAGGTGCGGGAGGGAATTTCTGTCGTTGGATCCACTTCTGCTGGTGAGAGAGACCAGCTTCCGAGCAACATGGAGCTCTTCCCCAGCTCTGGGGAGCTAACTCAGGGGCAGGCCTGAAGAGGAGCTCTGTGTGAACTCGAAAGTTTGTCTCTCTCACCAGTAGAAGTGGGTCCAATCCAGGCATCCCTGTGCTTCTCTGTGTAACTCCCATGCACCTGTGTCATGGGCAGGGTGCTCAGAGTTGGCTAAAGGACCCTGAGGGGAGCTAGTGCTCAGTAGTACGTGACCCTTCAATTACTCTGCCATGGGCTAGGAGGAGCCACATACATCTGCTTGCTTGCCATTCTGCTCCACTTTTCTCTCTACCTTTCTCCACCAGTCTCGCTGTCTCCTTCCCTTTTGTCCTCATTTCAGTATCTCTCCCTCTGCCCTTCCTCTTTTCATCTCTCCTGCTTTGGGCTCTTCCCTGCAGGCAGCAGTGCTACAGATACTAATCTGGGAAGCTGAGGGAAGCAGGAGCAAATGAAGGCATTTCACAGAAACTCGGTAGTAAACAGAGCAGGGAGGTAGTGTCAGAAATAGCTCGTTACTGAAACGGGAAACAAATATTTTTCTGGCTTTCACCGAAGAAAGATTTCCTTAAAAATGTGTTAATATTAGAAGCAAAAATGCAGCTTTTAACCATGTTAAGTGGCCACATTCATTGGAGTTTTATTTACTATAGAAAGGTTAACATTGGCCTGTTTATGTGATGGCCAAGGTTTCCAGCAAATTACAGGAAGGGGTCATGTAACAGTCAGCTTCAGCTAGCCTGAGATTATTTGCCGCTGCCAAATCCCTTGGGCCAGCGGAGGGGGAGCTGCGAGGGGACATCAAGAACCAGGATGCTGATGGAGAGCCACAACTGAGGAGTAAGTTGTCATAAGCTGACACTTGGGACAATGATCCTGGAAAATGGTAACTGAAAAGAGTGAATCCGAGGGCTGAGACCTAAAACGTAGGAACTCAGATGAGGGACAGGCCATTGAGCAATGGAACATGGGAATATAGGGCTGGCCAGACCCCACCCTCAGACCTGTCTGGGTCGAGTTAGCCCAGGGTCCTGTCTGACAGTGGCCAGCACTAGATGATTCAGCGGGAGGGTTACAAAATCCCACAGTGGATAGAAGTGGAGCAATCTGTCTCCCCCTGCCCCCCGCCGTGGAAATTTCCTTCAAACCCTTAACAGCTAGAGATTGGCTGAAGCAGGAGCTGTTAGCACACAACCAAAACTCTCTATTTGGGATGATCTAACACTAGTTTGCTCATTATGATTCTCCAGTCTCTCAGAAACTAGCTGTATTCTCGGCTTCAACATCAATGAGCCACAGAATAATGGGGTGTGGGGCTCAGCCCTACCAAATATGGAGTTAGGCCAGTGCTAAATTTGTACTGAAAGAGGTGTCAGGGTTCAAGCAATATTTTCTGTAACGTTCATAACTGATGCAGCAAGCCCAGAGGTGCTGGGGCTCTGAACTGACAGGCCCAGAGGTGCCAGGTTCTGAATGGCCAGGCCCAGAGGCGCCGGGGCTCTGAACGGCCAGACCCGGCGGTGCCGGGGCCATGAACTGGCAAACCTAGGGGTGCTGGGGTTCAGCCCTGGCAAGTCCTGGCACAAATTAAGCCCTGTATTGGGGGGTGAGACACAGAGCGATGGGATGAGAGCTGGGCCACAGAGCAATGGGGTCGAGCAGCACAAGTGTTTACTTGGTGTGATCTCTGATTGGAATTAACTCTTGAGAGAGGATTTCTGTGATGTCCTGTCCCTTTAAATGTTTGAGCAATCTCCCCTCCCCAGCCCCAAACCTCACTTTCCTGTTGGTTTCAGTTTTGAAGCCAAAACAATAAAGCAAGTACAGCAGACAGATGTGTGTCCATCAGCTCCTTCTGTCTCTATCTGTCCCCTCTTCTGGGATGGGGCATTGGTGCTGGGCTGGGGTCCATGGAAGAAGGGATTCCCCTGCCTGCCACTTCATTTCAGGACAGGATATGTGTGCACATAAAGCAAGTTACATTTAGAGTATATGCAGGCTCCACAGCACTAATTTCTCCTGCGCCATGAATACCAGCCTGGAAGGTCCTAGACACCTGCCTGCTCAGCAGAGGGATGACACTGGTGTCAGAAGAAAGGGCAGCAATATAAACTTTGTTCTAGCCCTTTTCTGAATCCTCCTAAGCTCTTGGCTGCAACTCCAGTCTTGTGGCAGAGAGTTCCGCTGGCTACTTGTGCACTGTGGGGAAAAGATTTTCCTTTTTTCAGTTTTAAATTTGCTGCTTTTCAAAGATAGAATACCACCGTTCTTGTATTATGAGAAAAGGTAAACAGAATCATCTGTGATGCCTTTTTTTTACCATCCTTTGTTTTCCATTTACCTGTCACATCCCTTTACTCGTCATTTTAGTGTCACTCCAGATCGGACCCTCTTGTGAACTTAGAATTTCTTCTATATCTGTATTCCTTCTAGAGTGCTTCTGAGCTGGGGTGACTGTAGTGAACAGAGTATTCTAGGCGAGAGAATCCCATTGACATATACCAAACCTTTACACTAGGTTCTAGTTGACTGAAACATTTTGTGAATTTGTGTCAATTTCGGCAAATTGCTCAATGGCCTGTCCCTCATCTCAGCTCCTATGTTTTAGGTCTCAGATTCACTCTTTTCCGTTACCGTTTTCCAGGATGCTTGTCCCAAGTGTGAGCTGATTATGCCTCAGTTGTGCCTCTCCATCAACATTCTGGTTCCTGATGTCCCTGGTAATATGCCCTCGCTGCTCCTCCTGCCGCCCCCAAATCAGAAGTGAGGTCTCTCATTCTGAGGCTAGAGTCACCTGGAGATTTAGGCACCAAAACATTCAGAAGCAGGATGGTGGTGGGGAAGTGGACACCCTCTTCCCTTATAATCTTTAGCCCAGGGTACTCACCTGCAATGTGGAAGATCCAATTTGCCTCTCTGCTCTGGAACAAGATCTTGAATCTCTTATTACTTAGGTGAGTGCTATAAAGATCAGACGACCTGTCTCCGATTTACCATTATGCTATGCCTCACTTATTGTCAGGAAGACCCTCTGAAGTCCCTCCTAGTCTTGTCTTCTCTAGAACCTCAATAATGATGTGCAATCTGCCACCTCATGCTCATCCTGTGATTTGTTAACTTCCTTAATAGTCTCTTGGGAGCGCCTCTTCCAAGGAGGTTCTAAAGAGTCCTGATAAAATCAGGCAGTTCCCCTTTATCCTCTGTTTTGCTCAAAAAATTCCAGTAGAAGGAAGAGGTACTTTTTGCTTTCAGTGAAGTCTTGCTGGCCGGTCCCCATCATCTCAGGAACTTCCAGGTGCATTATAATTTTGGGAGCGAACGAATGGGTTTAACTCCCGTTGCCTGCCGATGGCAGGGAAGGCCCAAATTGGCACTTGTGCCTTTGAAAATCTTACGCTGGGTTTTAGTGATCGCTTTAACAAATCGATTGGCCTGGCCTGCTCTGTCGTTCCCAGGATCAGCCCTGTAGCCTTTTTTAAATGTTCTACCCTCCAGCTCTCTGCTACAGGAGCTGGTTTCAATATAGGATTGTGTATTTTTGTTGGCAGCTCAGCCACTTTATTCTTAAACTCCTTTGGAACCCCTGGACTTACCATCAGAGGGGGATTAGGGGTTTGTGGGGCTCTGGGCCAGAGCAAGTAGGGGGCCCTTCCCACCCCTTCCACCTGCAGTCCACCCCCCATTGCCCTGGATGCTCCAGCTGGCAAGCCCCCACACGCCAACCCCACTCCCCAGCAGGGGTGCCAGGCGGGCAGGCAAAGTGGGGAAACCTCTGCACCCCACCTCCACTCCCCACAGGAATACGAGGCAGGCGGAGTGGGTCTGGGTGCAGGGGTCCCCATTTTTTCCATGGTCCCCCCAGTTGGCTGTGGCCCCCAGGCCCGTGCCCTGTTGGCCCAGTGGCTAATCCGCCAGTGCATACATCCGCTCCTGGTGGTTTGTTGATTTGTCATATATCACTTTATTCCAGCATCTCTACTTCTGACAGCTCAGTCCCTGGTAGCACTCACATTCCACGGGGGCACAACAGGGCTAGGCCGTGGATTTGGTGGGGGCAGCATCTGAGTGCGGGAGAGGCCAGAGAGCAGGTGGCTTTGCATCAGGACGTGCCTGGCCAGTGAAGTCCCAGGCTCCACTTACATTTGTCATTCTGTTCCAGGAGCCCCGTGTGCAGGCAGGGTTGATTTCCTTAAAGTGCTCTTCGACTGATAAAGAACACGTCTTCCATGTGTGAGGAGCTATTCTGAAACCAGATCAATGTCAACTCAGCAGGCCAAATCAAGATGGGTTTTCATCAGGGGACTGACGGCCAATTCATGTTCCTGAGCCAAGTTTCAGCTCTCTCTGTGACACTGGAGCTATTCAGAAATAAAGTCACAAGACTCTGTTAATAATGGGAGGTTTTTATTCTTTTCCGTTCTCCTTCTTCTCAGTCAGCTGCGCTGTGTCCGCTCAAACTTTCAAAACAATTCACTCTTAGACAGACCAAACGTGAAACTGTCAACCAAATCACTGAAAGTTAGAGACGGCAACAAGCCATTTTCCAAGGATGTATCATAGAAACCATTGCACGGCCTTACCTATAGCCACCGCACCACGCTCTAGCTGAAATGAAAGGGAATAGAATCTGAATCACATGTACAGAAGGGAAAGAAGAAACCAGGAATTGGTAAAAGCTGAAGGAGAGAGAAATTTTCCCACAATATTAGAATCTCTAAACATGAATATCAGCTCATTTGATCATCTCTTGTCGGGATCTGAATCATTTCTTGTGCTATGCAGAGCTCATGTAGTGTCCACGTCTTCCAGATCTAGTTCACCCTGACAAATAAACCTGCTGGGTGCTGCAGGACTGAGTGTACAAGGCTAATCACTGACTCCTACAGAGGCTGTAGTTTAATAGGGATGAAGTTCGTCCATCATGAGAACATGGGCCTAATCCATCTCAGATCTTGATCTTCCCACCGAAGAGATGTATAAAGGGTGGCTCTGAAAAAGAACACAGATGCAAACAAGCGTCACCAATGAGATGTCCCAATGCCCTGCGGAGATCAGCTTCTTGGTGAAGAGCTTTGGACTCAAGACCAAAAGGATGCTGATCAGAAGGGGAAGAATAACTTAAGAACATCAGAATGGCCACACTGGATCAGATCAAAGGTCCATTTAGCCTGTCTTCTGACAGTAGCCAATTCCAGGTGCCCCAGAGGAAATAAACGGAACAGGTAATTGTCAAGGGATCCATCCCTGCTGCCCATTTCCAGCTTCCAGCACACAGAGGCTAGGGACACTCCAGAGCATGGTTTTGCATCCCTGCCCATCTGACTAATAACTGTGATGGAGTGGGAATGTTCTTAATGTTTCCTCTGGATAGTGTGTGGATGCCTCCATTTCCCCTATGCATATCTGGAGTGTCTATGTGGAGGGATAAGGGTGTGTAGTTGGTGCAGAGCAGAGAGACAGTGTAAGTAAGTAGCCCACACCCTGTCTAGGGCCTGGCCTTTCCCCTTCTCTGCAAGTGTTAGGTAAGGCTGAGAACAAAGAGGTCAGCTGACCTCCTGGCCAGGGAAGGAGACAAAGTAAAAGCAGAGTTGGGGCTGGAGAGTGAGTTTTCAGTCTGGATCTGACTGGAAGCAGGTGGAGAGTTCCAGGCAGGCTGCCTGGCTCTTTGGCCCCCAAAATGGATCCAGCAGAGGGATCAAGTTGGCTCTACCTACAAGCTCTGTCTTAGATCATGTACCTGTCATCTAATAAACCTCTGTTTTACTGGCTGGCTGAGAGTCACATCTAACTGTGGAGTTGGGGTGCAGGACCCATGGGCTTCCCCATGCTGGGGGAAGCGCACAGAGAGGCAGAAGGTTCTGAATGCTCCGAGGTCAGACCCAGGAAGGTTGAAGCTGTAAGCTCTGAAGCTCCTAGCCTTGGAGACAGGCTGTTCACAGAGAGGACTCCCCCAGAGTCCTGACGGGCTTCACAGGGAGCAGTTCCAGAGCATTGCCCTGGGGACTTGACAATAACCATTGATGGACCTATCCTTCATGAACTTATTTAGTTTCTTTTTTGAACCCTGTTATATTCTTGGCCTTCACAAAATCCTGTAGAAAAGAGTTCCACAGGTTGATTGTGCACTGTGTGACAAAACACTTCCTTTTGTTTGTTTTAAACTTACTGCCTATTAATTTCATTTGGTGACCTCAAGTTCTTGTGATATGAGGAGTAAATAACACTTCCTTACCCACTTTCTCCACCACAGTCACAGATTTTTTAAACCCCGATCATATCCCCCCTTAGTTGTCTTTTTTCCAAGATGAAAAGTCCCAGTCTTTTTAATCTCTTCTCATATGGAAGCTGTTCCATACCCCAATCACCTTTTTGCCCTCCTCTGTACGTTTTCCAATTCTAATATATCTTTTTAGAGATAGGGTGGCCAGAACTGCACACAGTATTCAAGGTGTGAGCACACCATGGATTTACATAATGGCATTATGATATTTTCTGACTTATTATCTGGCCCTTTCCTAATGATTCCCAACATTCTGTTGGCTTTTTTGACTTCAGCTGCACACTGAACTATCCACAATGACTTAAGATCTCTTTCTTGAGAGGTAACAGCTAATTTAGACCACATCACTTTGTATGTATAGTTGGGATGATGTTTTCCTATGTGCATTACTTTACATTCATCAGCCTTGAATTTCATCTGCCATTTTGTTGCCCAGTCCCCTCAGTTTTGTGAGAAAGAGCATCCTATTTGACATAGCTTTCCCACCGTAGTGAGAATGACACTTACAATCACCCTGTCCTGCCCGCTCCACAAAACCTACCCCGAGCCGACCAACCTATAGCCAAGAAAGGGAAAGAGCTGAAGACTCAGTGAAGTCTACTGGAGACGTCCCAATGCCAACCTAATGAACACGGGATGTTCTCAGCTACCGTGGTGATGGGCGCCAGTTCCAAAGCCTGAGACCAAAGAACAGGTGAGGTGAGGAAGGGCAAAGCAGTGGTGGCAGCACGCTTAGGGTATTGGGAGAGCGTTCAAGGGCTCAGCAGTAGGGCAGGGAGTGGCAGGGGCACAGTGCAGGCAATGGGGGCTGTTATAACAGCAGTGATACATCCTCCACTCACCCCAGGCAGAGGAAATGGCAGCTTTTGTTGGTATCCCGCCTGACTTTGGGGAAATGGCACAAAGGTGAGCAGTGGGACATGGGTCTATTGCGCTGCGGCTGTGGAGAAAGGCAATGGACCTTATGGAAGCTCAGGATGGACCATCCCGTCTGTGACATCACCAGAAAGTCAAGAGGGTTTTCTCCAAACGACCTGCACAGACGCTGGAGGCTTCTCCCAGGGGATCCTGTGAGTGATGCTCCGGTTCGGCGAGAGGGCCTCCTCTGTTATAAACCTGATTTGGGCACATGGAATGCATTGGTACATTGCCCACCACCCTTAACCGCCACAGAAAGGCTCCTGTTTTGCCTGACTGTTTGCACGTGTGGTCTCATGCCAAAGGTGAATTGGCTGGGAGAGTTTAAGAGGAGCCAGAAAAGGTGCTGAGGAGGTTTTTTAAATGGCCAGTGTTTCTAGCTGTATAAACTAACATCCGGCCTCCAGGGCTGCCGTAGGACAAGGGTTTGCTTCATTTGCCATTCCGCAACAAGAACTGGTGCCCAGGAATAGAGTGGCCTAGTCGGATACTCCCCCCAGGAAACCCAGCCTCTGGAGCACTGGGAGATGGCTATTACAGGCCAGGCGCGCCATTGGTGTAAATCCTTGTTGTTGTGTTGATCCCTTACTGTGCAGATCCTCATCTCCTTACCCTGGCATGCAGGGGCCACAGAGCCTGTGCCACTTGGCTGACGTAGCCCTTGGGAAGCCACTCTGCAGCCATTCCATTGCCAGGGGCAGAGGCAGGTACTTGTCACCTGGGGCCGAGCTATTCAAGCCAAGCACTGAGCAAGAAATTGGCCACTTTGGGAGTTTGTTCAGCAGCAGGAGCAGCCATTTTTCTATCTCAGTAAAGTCCAAAGGGACACAAGGAGCCTGGCCCTGCAGTTCCCAGATAGAGGACCCTAGGCCTCGGCTTTTCAGCTCAGCTGCCTGCCCCCTTAGCATACAGCCCCACAGGCCCTACCAAATGGGTCTCCTAAAATCTTTCTCTGCAAAGCTCCTGCCCATCATCCTACTCCCTGAGTATGAACTGCCCACTCCAATGAGGCATTCAGAAATGGGAGACTCACAATCTGGGCAGTGCGTGCCCTGCTGTGGGAACCCCCTCTAGTGCCACCGCTGCTTGGGAATCCCGGCTTCTCAGCTCCATGGATCGACAGAACACTTGAGGGTTGGGACTCTGCAAAGGGATGCTGGGTATTTTCAGGGGACATCCAGGGGAACGTGTCTGAATGTTGTCAGGCACATGAACACACCAGATTCAAACTCCCCTTTGGAAAGGAGACGTGAGCCGCCTGGAGTCATCGTAAACAGAGAAGCCCTGGAGGAGATGATTTCCAGCATACAGAATTTCCTCTCCATCCCAGGAAGGAGGGGCAGTCAGTGCTAAGAGGCCTGTAAAAGACCAGGAGAAGAATGTGGATGAAGTTAGAGCCCAAAGGATGGCCAAGATATAACAAATGTGTGCAGCGTCACTGTGAAATCAGCACAGCATATTACTGCACAAGGACAGGGATGCAACAAGTGGCTTGGAATGTCTCTCGGTAAGTGCAATAATTTTCCCAGAGCATCCCTGGTGCATAGGTTTCATCCCCAGTCCTGCCTGGCGAGCCCCGCATCCTGCGGGGAGACCTGTAAACATGCATGCTTAGCACGGTTGTTTGCTCTGTGTCCAGAGGCCACATGTCCTCTGGGACACATGAGGATAAAGATATCAGTCCTTACAAGCCTCTGTTTTTGCTGACTCTGGCCAGGAAGTGCCTCGTTCTGGTGTGACATATGGCACACAACTGGATAGACCCATCTCCCACTGAGACAAGTCAATCCCTGTTGTAAACCAGCACTGGCCAGCTCCGTCTCACAGGCGCTTGTGAACACTGGCGTATCATAAAAACGGTATGTGTGATGAGTCACCCACAGGGGAGGGCAGCCCAGCCATGTCTCTCTGGTTGTCCCTCAGCTGCCTGATGCCCTATCGTTCTTGGCCTGTTTACAGCCTCACACTGGTTAGTTCTTGCTTCTGAACAAGTAGAAGTTAAAAGACAAAACAAATGGAGGCTCCCACTTCGTCTTTGCTGATTTAGTTGAGGTTGGTCCTGCTCTGAGCAGGGGGTTGGACTAGGTGACCTCCTGAGGTCTCTTCCAACCCTGATCTTCCATGATTCTATGCCTCAGAGCCCAGGGGCCCAGCACTGTGGAGTGCTGACAGCGATGTTCATTCCTATATAGGGACCAGCACAAGGTTCAAGTCCCACTTAAATTGTTCTGCAGCTGAACGGGTGCCTCGGTTGAGTAAGACACACGTGGTACCTGGATCTTGTGCTTGCCCCCTGCTCAGGGTAAATGTCCCCTTGAGTGCAGGGCTTAGGCAGAACTTAGGGAGTCTGGCTGTTTGCCCAAAAGTTGTAAGTTGAACATTCTTTTAAAAGACCCCAATCTTGCCCTCAGTCTCCCTGGACTGGCAGGGACGCAGCACAGATGCAGTTAGTCAGGGTCAAGGAAGAAAGCTGAGAGGCAGTCTCTGCTCTTCCCCTAGACGCACGAGCTGAGAGAAATATTTACAGCAACTGTGATGAGTGTCGGGGGAGGCGGGTACGACCAGTCATCGGATTCCTTGTGCATCTGTATTTGCCAGAGAGCCGGCATGGTTTCATGCACTGGGCCATTTGTGACCTGTGCCCCTGGGCTACGAGATACTGGCAATCTGTAATGGACGGTTGGTCACCTACGTCACAGGGCATTATTTCTGCTTCCTGATTGGATGACTGACAGCACGAGGTGACGGTGGCATGCCGAAGTGCACTGGATGGCCCTTGCGGTCCCTTCTAACTCTTTGATTCTATGAAAACAGCTTTTCTCAAACGTGCTTCACAGATTTTATTACACGTGTAACGACAGCCCAAAGACACAGCTGGACACCTGGGCATCTACCTCAGCTTTGCTTTCTCAAAGGCAGGAATTCCTTCCCTATAATCATTGTTCTTTGCCCCAGCTCAGGCTCTCAGCTCAGGCTTCCCAGTGACATCAAGCATTTATAGCCAGCCTTTTATAGGGGGGCCTTCCTGGTAGCTGGCCCTTTGAAGTGGACAGAGATAAGCAGCCACAACCTTAAAGGGACCATGTGGCAGCTGGCTGCTAAGCCCCGCTCCCGTCCAGCTGGTAAAGCTCCTGTCAGGTTTCCCCTCTCACTGGCCCTTGAAGAGATGACCTGTTTTCACGCTGTGTCTTGGAGCAGTAGAATAACAAACTAACTGGCAAACAGCAGTGTGCACATGGCCCAGAGGTGTGAGTTAAATAACGATTCACAGTGAAATCCCGCAAATGGCTGTGATTTGTGATGGCTTGGAGCTCCTCCAAATACTCCTGTAGAGCAATGAATCTCTGCTCATGGAAGAGAAAGATCTGCTGAGCCCTTCACTTACTAGAAGTCACCAGCTCCAGTAGCCATCACCCCACAATAGGGGGGTGGGTCTTGAGTTTTGGGACATGGGATCTGCCAGACTGGATCAAAGCAGGGGTCCATCAAGCCCAGGGTCCTGTCTCTGGGGCTGGAGGAGAGGGGACAGGGGCTTGGCTAGAGCATGCTGCACTTTGGCTGTTCTGGGCTAGCAGGCAGTCTATAGGGGGCCACTGCAGTCAGGTAAGTTAGAGCTGCCTTGGGGGCTGCTCTAGTTTATACCAAGGATCAGATTCTCAGATAGACCAAAAACTTTTCCTTCCCGGTCCCTGGGATTGTTTTTGCTTCCCACTATTAATGATGGACCCAGTCTGCTTCCTGCTCTTGCACCAGCAGCCTGCAGGCTGGACTGGTAGGGCTCTGGTAGAGCCCTTTTCTGGATGTCCCTGGTGCTTTCTGTTAGTTTCCTTGCTGGCATCAGAAAAACTGGACCTTGAGCCAGCTGGCTCAGCATGGGGACCTCCCCATGTGTAGCCATCTAGGCGCATCTGAATCTTTGTCTTTTGTTACTCTGTGGCTAGCGGAACCTCAGGGCATGAAGAAAGATCTGAGGTTATTCACCTCAGCAAGTCACGGGGATTGCTTGGGACAATGCACCCAAATACCTGACCATCGATTCAGAAGTACAAGTGCCAAGAGCAACTCCTTGACTAGCACAAGGCCAGCTCCCAAGGAGCGATCACAGAGAATGGCCAGTGATTCAGTGATGGGATGCTTCAAATGCTTTGTCTTTCAGCTCCCTTGCTCCTACAGGTAGCCTGCTTCATCTGCCATGGCCAGATCCAGAGAGGGCAGAGCACTGGTTTCCAGGCAGCGGCTGCTCTCTGCCATCAGTTACTCACCTCAGAGGGCAAGCTGGCTGCATCCCCTCCTTGCCTGAACTCTCAGCTGTTTCTAATAGCAACCACATCTCAGATCCCCCCTATACCCCTCCAGAACAGCATACAGCAACAGTCTCACCAGCAGCAACAGCAACAGTCTCACCAACCACATTGAACAGCAACAGTCTCACCAGCCAGTCACATTGCTATTGCAGATGGGAAGACATAACTCTTTTCTTTCCAATGATCTTGGGAGAGTGTTAGGCTAAATAAGCCAGAGTCTGATGCAGACCAAAAGATGCTCTTGGCAACAAGGATCCTTCACCCAGGACATTTGGAGGCCGCATCTTCTATAGCTTTCAGACATCCCTCACAGCCACCAATGGAACAACAGACATTAGTAATCTCTGTGTGTGTGTGTGTGTGTGTTCACCAAAGGAAGAAGAGGGAGGTTGAGGGTGTTTGTTTTAATGGGGAAGTACTGTGGACACTGTGAATGGCAGGAGCCAACATTTCAGTTCTTTAATCAGATAAACCTGGAGGAGGGCTGTAAAACATTTACTTTGTATTAAAATATTGTATTCAGACCCCTCTTAGAAGCTTCTGCCTGCAGAGCTGGAGGGGTAAGCTGTCTGTAAAACCTACCACAGTAACTTCCTGGTGTCTAGCATTTTCCCTGCTGTTAATTCCAAAGCGTGTGTCCCAGGGTAGTTACACCCCATCACAGGGTGTTGGGTGCAGTGTGGCAAATAAGGGGTTATGGCTGAAGTGGCTAGAGAGGGTACTGCTGTCCTCGCCTATAAAGATAGATAGTGTGGTCTAGTGGCCAAAGTCCTTGAGCCATGCCCATACCCTGTGGAGGAACGTGGCCCCACCCTTCTCCACAGGTCCTGACCCAGGGCCCTGTGAAACCAATAGTCCGTGGCTCCAGCTCACTTTCCTATTTTAACAGTCACATTCCCTGGGTGGCATCCTACTCTTGGTTCCTGCTCTGTGAGTTCTCCTGGGGTGTCGGCCTCCCGGCTCACGCTCATCTTCCGGGGTCAGTGGGGGTTCCGCCATTGATCCCACTGGCTTGGTCTCCACAGTCTGTAGTTCCAGCAATGCCCTGGCAGGAGCCCACAGTGTGCATCCGTTCTCCTCCCCTGCCAGCCTGGACTGAGCTGGGCCACTCCCTTTTATATCCTCTCTCCAGGTTAAGCATGTCCAGCTAGGGAGGTGTGGCCTCTTTGGCCCAGGGTGTGCAGTCAATGCAGGATAGATACACCTCATCACACCATGTCTGTGAAATCCTAGCCCATTGTAGTCCATAGCAAATCTCCCATTGACTTCAGTGGGATCAGGATTTCACCAAAGGCCTTTGCTACATGTCACCATGTCAGCAGGCAGCTACCTAAAAACTGAATTGTCTTATGGCACTTAATTATGTTAATTTGTGTTATGGACTGAATGGCAAGCATCTAACCTCCTGTGCCATTTCACTGGGTTAGGAATGAGCCCCCATTCTAGGCAGCTTCCAGGGAAGGGTCTTTCCACCATAAACCATTCTTCCAAGGGACATGGGGGACCAGTAGCCTGAAATGGACCCTTCAGGAAACAGGATCCAAATGTATCCAAAAAGGACACAGGAAGTGACTCTTCCCAGGTTGTAGGACAGAGCCATTCTGAAGGAGGTAAGATGATACAGCGGGGCTGATGGAGCTCTTTCAGTGGGGCTGTAATTTACTGCTTTAGCATGGAGCTAAAACCCGTCAAGAGATTGTTCGAGTGGGATTTCTGCCATGCAGATGTCCAGGAATGCTGCTTTGATGGAGCGCTCCACTGTTGTTAATAATGGTATGAAGAAAACGGCTGATCATGTATTGCAATCCCATTTCTAACCATGCAGCAGAAGCCACTGCCCTGAGATCCGGTGCCTGAACCCCCCAGACAGCCTGGCAGCTGCACCATTTCATTTTAAAGGCGCTGGGTTGAGCTGCCCGAGCACAGAAACCCTGTGACACAAGAACTCACCCTCTCTTTCGAGACTCATCCTACAGAAAGGGCGACCCAGATTGTTTGCATTAATTGGAGGAAACTCCTCCTTGGTTGAGGTCATCTGCACCACGTTTCAGATGTGAGCTAAGCCATGAACCTCTGGAAGTAGGAATCTGGAGTGGAAAAGGGGATGCAGAGTGCCTTGGATATTAGGGAGGGGTCAACAAATCAACTCCAGATGGATGCCTGGGCTGCAGCACCCATGACCTAAAAGCTGCTAACAGGACGTTCTCCATGAAGGGATTCTCAGCTCTGGAATTCACTGCCCCGCCTGCTCTTCAGAGCCAGATGCAAAGTGCATCTCTCTTTCCAGGCTTCTGGGGAGGGAAAAATTCACTGAGGCCTGGATCCTGCACCCCTATAGCTGGTGTTTGGCGACGGGGTGCTACGGTATTGGGTGCATTTGTACTTGTGGAACTGCACTTTTAACATGTGCTCAAGTTACCCAGAGCTCTGGATTGGTACTTTTCAATATGTATCCTGGAAATCTAAACCAATCAATCAAATGGAAACCAGACATCCCAGCACACAACAGCATCTCTCAGGCAGGCAATTCCCACCTGTGCTGACCAGAAAGTGCAGGAACTGGCCTCCGGTCCATGTTTAACGTCAGGCACTGAGACATGCCAGACGTCACTCCCCTTGTTTTGTACTCTGTGCTATTGATGCCCATTAGTTCCTGACCCTGGTTTGAAAGCATGCCCTCTGCGCTTCCCGACACTATCCCCTCTCAAAGGGGTTCCCATAGGGCAAGGTGAGACCAGGCTTTTTGAAGTGATTCCTAGGGAAACACTTGTACAAGTGTTGGGGTGTGTACATTTTCCTCAGGCTTCTAGGTGCACTCCTCAGAACCATACCCATACCATACCTATACCATACCAGTCAACAAGATACCAGAGCCTTCCGTGTTTACATTTAGAGTCCAAGCTCTTGTGAACCATGTTTTCCGCATGGCCCTATATCTATATCAGTGGAGGAGGTGTCTGGGTCCTGTGAGGAAAAGCATTTTCTGTATAGGGTTTCAGAAGTAATACATGAAACACTGTGTGAATCTTCAGAGAATGGGGCAGTTGAAGTTCAAAAGCGACTGGATTAACCTGCTGAAGGATCTTAAAAGGTCGAGGAACTGAAAATCCAGCTTGTGAACAGGTCTGTCTATGCAGAGATGCATCGTGAAGAGCCATATCTTTTATCCCAAAGAGTAGGTGGGGCCTTACTGTCGATGCTGGGCTGCATGACATTTACAGTCTGCTCTTGCATTTTCCAGGTGTTGCTTCACTTCTTCCTGAACCTAAAGGATCTTCTGTACTAGATCTGAGGTAGCCAGGATATGAGAGGATGTAGTAATTGTGAGTGGAATCAGAGATGGTACCCACAGTTGGAAAGAAAGGGTCTTTAACCTGTAGAGTCAGAGTCTGCATTGTTGTATCCAAACTCCACTTAAGGGAGAAGTGAAGACCAGTCATCTTGGTGATCCCTGGTGTAGCATCATCAATTCTACTCAAGAATTCAGTTGCTCCTTTCTCTTTGGCTGTCGGACTGGGCATGGGAAGCAGTGGAAAGACATGTGCAGACCACTAGGGCCCCGTGCCAGAATCACGCCATGACCTGAGACCCCCTGATTAAAGGTGATGCCCTCTGGAAAGCTGTGGAGGTGGACTATGTGGCTAATCCATAGCTGGGCTGTCTGTCCAGCAGAGGGGAGACCTGTGCAGGGGATGAAGAGACCATTTCCATAAAATGGTCCACTACTGTCAAAATTGTTGCAAATTTGTTGGACTCTGGTAATTCTACAATAAACACTATGGCAACGGCATCCAGGGTAGAGAAGAGGTGTCCAAGAGCTGGATGAGGTCACAGGGCTTGTGGCCTGGTGCACAAAGATCACAGGAGGCAATGAATGACTGTATCACTGAATGCATCCAGGGCCAACAAAAGAAGTGGAGTATTAATTATAAGGTCTTCAAGCACACCAGGTGTCCTGCTATTGGAAAATGGTGGCATTGGTGCAGGATTGCAACTCTTGCAGGTCGTGGGGGAACACAGACATGGTCCGCTATGTACATGATGCCTTTGTGGGAGTCACACAGTTGCTTGTTGATAACAGCTTCTTCATCAGGCAGAATTTCTGATCCAGAGACAGAGCACATCAATCTGAGCATATCCCGGTGATGAGCTGCTCTGAGAAAGTTACAGGATTTGAGAATGTGGGCTTGTTCCTCATGGGGTGGTACCGTATCTTTGGGATGGGGCATCAGCCTTGCCATTTTTGGATCTGGGATGGTATGTGATAATGAAGTCAGCTCATGAGAAAAATAGGGCTCATTGAAGCTACCATTGGTTTAAGGTTTTCCAGATTTTTATGGTCAATGAATACCGGGATCAGGTGGGAAGCTCCTTCCTGGTAGTGCTGCCATTCTGCAAAGGCATTTACATCACTGGGATTTCCTTACCAAGTATTTCATAGTTTAGCTTAGTGTGGGAGAGCTTCCTTGAGTAATAAGTGCACGGGTGTAACACTTGTTCAGGGCCAAGTCACTGGGAGAGGACAGCCTGGATCGCCATAGGGGAGACATCAGTTTCTACAGTGAAGGCTCGTGTGACATCTGGATGAGCCAATAGCAATGCTATAGTAAAGGTGAATTTCAGCTGATTGAATGCATGCAGAGCCTCTGAAGACCAATGGAACTGGGCATTTTTCTAGAGGAGAGTGGTGAAGGGCTCAATTTGTTTTGAAAAATTCAGGATAAATGGTCAATAAAAACTGGCTAACTCCAGGAAGCATTGCAGGTTGTGTACTGTGTGAGGAGTTGGCCAGTTGTGGATGGCCTGGACATTGCCTAAGTCCATCTTGTTCCCTTCAGCAGAGAAGATAAAGCCCAAGAACTCTGTGAAGATCTGATCAAAGGCACATTTCTCACACTTGGCATAAAGGCTATGCTGCTGTACGCATTCCAGGACCATTTGGATGCGAGCCATATGCTGTTCAGGGTAGTTAGAGAAGATCAATATATTGTCTAGGTAGACTATTATGTACTGGTCCAATGTATCTGGGAACACATAATTTATAAAATCACGGAAGGTGGCCAGGGCACTGGGCAATCTGAAGGAGATTGTAAAAGATTCATAGTTGGCCATATCAGAAGATGGTTTTCCACTCATCCTCTTCCCTAATTTGCATAAGGTTGTATGTCCCCTGTAGGTCCAATTTAGTGATGTATGGGTCCCCCATGCTTTCCAGGAACTCGGGAATCAGGGGTGGCAGGTAATGATTCCTGATAGTTCTCTGATTCAGTTAGAAGTCGTTAATGAGTGTCAAAGACTGCTGTCTTTCTTCTTGATGAAAAGGACGGGTGTGCCAGCCAATGAGGTCAACTAGTGGATTAAGCCATAGGCCAGGTTCTCCTGGAGGTATTCTCAGAGTGCTATCAGAGCAGGTTCAGACAGGGCATAGATTCATCCAAATGGTATTCTAGCTCCTGGCTGCAGATCTATTGGGTAGTCATAGTCCTGGTGCAGAGGTAGGGTTTCCATATTCCTCTTTTCAAAAACAACAGGGTAGTCTTGGGATTTTGACGGCAGTTCAGGTGTAGCTTCAATAGAAAGTTCTGCGTGGATAGTTGCCCCTACCCTGAGCCCCTGAAGGGTTAGATGCTGGGACAGGATCTACCGCTCCCCAACAGTGCTGCTGAAAAAAACTCTGATGGAAAACAAACTTCTTCTTCTGCTTGCCACCAGATAAGCGGACAGTGGCGAGCCAGCCAGGGGATACAGAGGATCAGGAGAAAGTATCACACCAAACTGTAATATTTCTTCGTGCCTGTCACAGGGTCCACACAGGTCCTGTGTTCTGGCTGGTCACAATAAAGGTCTTCACACCATCTCTCAGTGATTCACCGAAGTGTCCTTTATTTACAGTGCTTATTTCGTGGCTTCAGTGCAACAAACAATGCTCCCCCCAATCCCCTGACAGTTACCCCACTGTCTTGGTTCCTGGGTCTCTACACCCCTGAGGCACCTTGCTTGCAGCGAGGAGACAGTGTAGCAGCCTCTTGTTCTCTGCCCGGCCTCCCTGTAACTGAGTATGAGTCAGGGCTTTTCTAGCCTTCTCAGCTCCCAGCCTCAGCTGTGGCCATTTAGCCCAGCCTGGTGCTGTGAACTAGCCCTCATTAGGGCTTCCAGCTGGGCTCCCTGCCGGTTACTGCCAGCCCCTGCCCCTAGCTCTCCTGCCAGCAATCAGAGTTTAACCTGCAGAGGCAGGGCATTCTAGGGGTTTTACCCCTGCCCTGCCACAGTGGCCCTGAATCACAGCCTCCAGAGTAGCTGTTTCTTCTGTTACTGGACCAAACAACAAAGGGGACCTATCAATCGTATCTATAAGGTTGGGAGTGGTCTTCTCTTGCAGGGGAAGCTGCAGGATCCAGGCTTCTGTTGTCTCTCTGAAGTAGCCAGCTGCATTCAAGTCGCTGATAGGATGGGAATTAGCACAGGTATGTGCATCTGGGCCAGCACGTAAAAGTAAGGAAAGCAGAGATGATGCTGGCATTATCATTCCTTTTCTACAGGGGTGAGCGTGGCAGGAGGCAGTGGTGAAGAGGTCAGAGCACATGGACAGGAGAGTTGCAAGACCCCCCCGTTTTTCCTCCCTTTGTTCCCATAGGGATGGTGAGATCCATGACAGCATCCAGCCTCATGGGCATCTCCACTCAGGCTAGCTCATCTTTAATATCTTCTTGTCCGCCCCACTGAACGTAGTCCAGCTGCACTGACTCATTCCGTCTGCATTAGCCATGAGGCAGTGGAACTGCATGGCATAGGAGGTTAGGGTGCTCTGTCCCTGTCACAGTTTTGCCAGGGCTGCCTCTGCCTTTTGAGCCAGATCGTCAAACAGCACCGACATGGCCTAGAGGAAGAACTCCCAGTTCAACAGTATAAGGCTGTTGTGCTCCAAGAAGGGGGAGACCTGGTCTTCCCTGGACAGCAGGCTGATAACCAGGCTCACCTCTGCATGATCAGTAGCATAGGACTGAGGTCGTATAACAGGAGGCGGCACCGGTTTATTAAACCCCAGAACTGCTGGCAATAACCATCAAACCATTCTGGCAGCTGTACTGAGGAACAGGGCTGCACAAGCTATGTCTGGAGTGCAGTGTTTTTGGCATGCAGATGTGTGACTTGCTCCTGGTTCTCTGAGGCCAGCTGGACAACCAGTGCCTGCAAGGTGTGGTTGTCCACCTGAAAGGGGCAGCCCACTTGAGCATGTCTGGTGTATGACACCCTGACACCCCAGTATTCACCACGGTTATATAATTCAGATATATTTTGTACAAAGTGCGTCTTGTGCAGCATCATTCTAAAAATCTTGATCTGCTAAACAATATCTCGTTGGATTGTACGTGCTGTCGTCGTATGTGAAGTTATGAAGTTGGGCTCTGTGTGTGTGTTACTGAAACATGTTATGAGGTTGAATGCATATGCAAGCAGCCTTTTGGCTACAACAGTGAAAAGATCAAACAATGTTAATGGCTTGTTGAGGAAATGCACACAAGCACAAGGGATACCCCAGGAACTATGTACAACAGAAACCCCTCAGAGACAGCACTACACAACGGGAACTGTCTGTCCCGGGTCACAGCAGAGGAGCTTTCCAGCAAATGGGAAGAAGATATAAAAGAGGGACAATGACAACATGGGGGGACCTCACTCTCCTGCAACAACACCTGGAGGGCAAGGACTGAACTGTGGGACGCGACGGTGCCAGGCTAGAAGGATCTTTAGCCTGTGTTTGAAAATGTGGGAAAGCCAAGGCAACTTGTGCCTGAAGAATCTGCCAGCCAGTTTATCACTTAGGGTGAGAATTTGCTAATTTATATCCTACCTATCTAGCATGTTAAGATCAATTTGCAGTTTTTGTTTATTTACTAAGGTAATCTGCTATCCCTTATAATCACTTAAAATCTACTTCTTCTACTTAATATACTTGTTTTTTGTTTTTAACCCAGTTTGTGTAATTCATGGCAGGGAGGAGGGGAAGAAGCTGGGCATATCTCTCTCCACATTGAGGGAGAGGGCAAATTTCAGTCAGCTTATGCTGTACCATTCTCTGTGTAGCACAAGACAATACAATTTTGGATTTACTTCCAGAGGCGGGGTACATAGAATCATAGAATCTTAGGGCTGGGAAGGACCTCAGGAGATTCTAGTCCAACCCCCTGCTCAAAGCAGGCTCAATCCCCAACTAAATCATCCCAGCCAGGGCTTTGTCAAGCCTGACCTTAAAAACCTCTAAGGAAGGAGATTCCACCACCTCCTTAGGGAACCCATTCCAGTGTTTCACCACCCCCCTAGTGAAAAAGTTCTTCTTAATATTCAACTTAACCTCCCCCTCTGCAGCTTGAGACCATTACTCCTTGTTCTGTCATCTGCTACCACCAAGAACAATCTAGATCCCTCCTCTTTGGAACCCCCTTGCAGGTAGTTGAAAGCAGCTATCAAATCCCCCCTCAGTCTTCTCTTCTGTAGACTAAACAATCCCAGTTCCCTCAGCCTCTTCTTGTAAGTCATGTGCTCCGGCCCCCTAATCATTTTTGTTGCCCTCCGCTGGATTCTTTCCAATTTTTCCATATCCTTCATGTAGTGTGGGGCCTGAAACTGGACACAGTACTCCAGATGAGGCCTCCCCAATGCCTAATAGGTGCTTGAGTGCTGCACAATTCCTTAGCTGAAGCCTTCACAGCAGTACTGATTTCAGTGTCTGTCTTTCTGCAGCTGGGATCAGTACTGCCTGCGAAGGCCTCAGTGTGCTGGAGGAGGCTTGAGGGCCTGGCTCAGCAGGACAGGGTGAGGGAGCCCAGGCTGGTTGAACAGGTGGGCTCAGTGGTACCCCAGTACATCAGGTGGCATCCCAGAAAGGGGAGAAACTCATCACAGCGAGCAGGGTAATGTGCACAGATTATTGCTCTGAGACACCGGTGGCGATTCTGAGTGAATTTTAAGTGTGTTGGCTGGAGAACAGACAAAGTGGTTACCGCGTTGTGATTTTCTGTTTGCTTATTTTGGGCAAGAGAAGTAGGGGCAGAAAAGCAGGAAAATGAGTGATTTCAGAGTAGTAACCATGTTAGTCTGTATCAGGAAAAAGAACAAGGAGTATTTGGGGCACCTTAGAGACTACCATATTTATTTGGGCATAAGCTTTCGTGGGCTAAAACCCACTTCATCAGATGCGTAGATGATGAAAATACAGTAGGAAGATAGACAGACACACACACACACAGAGAGAGAGAGAGAGAGAAAACATGAAAAGATAGGGGTTGTCATGCCACCTCTAAGACACTAATCAATTAAGGTGAGCTATTATTGAAACCCTTAATTGATTAATCGCTTAGAGTTGGTATGACAACTCCCATCTTTTCATGTTCTATGTATATATATAGCTTCCAACTGTATTTTTCACTCCATTCATCTGATGAAGTGGGTTTTAGCCTACAAAAGCTTATGCCCAAATAAATTTGTTAGTCTCTAAGGTGCCACAAGACTCATCGTTCTTTTTCCTGATACAGGAGCCTACACAAGCTCTGCAGATATTGGAGTTAACAGGACCGGATCCATTTCTCAAACACCAGGAATTCACAATGACATTTGTCTGCTGGATGCTAAAGGTCCTGGGTTTGGGGGGTTTCACTGAGTTTTACACCCTTCATAGATTACTCAGGTTCTCCATGGGACACCTGCACTTCTGAAGCAACTGGCCACCCCTTGACTTGGCACCAGCCCCAAAGGCCAGTGGGAAAATAATCCATCATCAGGGGGGAAAGATTAAATTTTCTGGAGATTTTCAACTAAATCTGTTACTTAGCATATGAGTTAAAATTAATTTTAAAATGGGACCTTTACGGATTTCCAGGGCCTGGCCTCATCTGGCTCTCGTTTGCCAACTAATGGCTGATTTGTTCAGCTTCAAACTTTCCATCTAGTCAAATGGCCATTTGAAGAAATTGGACTGGAGTTAAGTAAAGTTATTAACGGTTGTTTTTTTCTTCTCTCCCATTATATTTAGTTTCCTTTACTCAAACTGACAGAAAAGAAGGCCAGTGTTTCACTAGTGGTGGGAGATGCCCTAATAAATGTAGCCAAGGATGATGGGGAGGGGGCATTATTCCCCTGGGAAGAAGAGCACTCTTTTCACTACAGCCATCACACCTCTTAGTCTCCAGACCTGCCAGTGTGTGGTACAAGCCATCAGATTTTGTCATGAGTAAGTAAAATGTAGGGTACCTAGGGTTTGTTGTGTGCTATGCTATAACCGACAGATTGCCATCGTTTTTCATGCAAAAACCCATTTGAAAAAGATGTTTCCTCACTGTGTAAATAATATAAACTTTTAAAAAAAAGAATATTAGAAAAGCAGGAATTCTGTCCCAGGATCGCTGAGAGGATTTGAACCCTGTAGAGTCATAAGCCCTGGTCCAGGAAAGCAGCACTTAGATGTTGGGATAGTTACTAGCCTTCATGTACAGTAGCCCCAAGGATCATAGACTTGCAGGCCTGTAAGGGCCCTGGAGCGATCGTCTAGTCCAGCCCCCTGTGCTGAGACAGGATCAAGTCTTCTTAGAGGCAAGCAGGTAACTATTGGTTAGAGAGCAGTAGAGCGCTGGGAGTCAGGATTCCTAGCGTCTGGTCCTGGTTCTAGGAGGGAAATGGGACTCATGGGTAAAGCAAAGTTAATAGGAGTCAGAACCGCTGGGCTCTATTCCCAACTCTGAGAGTGGAGTGTGGTCTAGCAGCTAGACTGGAGGAAGCGGAGGTCAGGAATCCTGAGTTCTCTGGCTCTGAGAAGAAGCTATGACATCGCACCCCCTATTCTTCACAGTGATATCGTTATGATATGAGTATGACATAATTATAAAGTATTCTATGCAAGATAAGTCATGGGAGGTTCAAGGTTATGATTTGCTGAATATGATTCTCCTATTTGTATGCATGTATCATCACTGTCTCTAAGTTATGAATTTCTGTATTTCAAATATAGTTAACGTGGGTAACACCTTCTTCTCTTGCTGTTCACACCTCCAATTCAGCTGCTAGAGGAATACCTCACCCTCCCTGATTACAGATAACAAGCTGGTTCAGCCTCATTGGACTAACTCTGTTATCTCCAACCTGGTTCTTGCCTACCTATTTATACCTGCCTCTGGATACTTCCACTGCATGCATCCAACAAAGTGGGTATTAGCCCATGAAAGCTTATGCTCTAAAACTTTAGTTAGTCTTTAAGGTGCCACAGGACTCTTTGTTACTTCTGGGTAACACCAGCTACAGAAGATGTTTTCAGTCTGGATCGGGGTGGGCAAAATACGGCCCATGGGCTGAATCCGACCTAACATTTCTGTCTGGCCCTCCATGGCTGTGGGGCGCTCTGTCCACCTGCTGTGGCCCCCACGCCGCTCCCGGAAGCAGGCGACTGTTTCTGGCACATCTCTGTATGACCCCGGTGGGGGGAAAGCGACTCCATGCACTGCCCCCACCCCCAGCACCGTCCTCACAGCTCCCATTGACTGGAAACCAGCCAATGTGAGCTGCGGGAACAGTACTTGTTGGCACGGGCCATGCACGGAGACCCGCTGCCCTCCTTTTCCCCAAGGGGCGCACAGAGACGTGCTAGCAGCAGCCAGTCACAGCCACTTCTGGTATCGGAGTGGGGCCACGGCATGCAGGCAGTCTGCCTGAGCCCTGCTGCACCGCCAGTTGGGAGCCGCCTGTGGTAAGTGCTTCCCGGCCAGAACGTGTACCTCGCAACCCCCCACACCCCAATCCCCTGCCCCAGCCCGGAGCCCCCTCCTGCACCCAAACTCCATCCCAGGTCCTGCACCCCCGTCTGCTCCGACCCACAGCCCCCTCCTGCATCAAACTCCCTCCCTGAGGCAACACCCCTCTCCCGCACCCCAACACTCTACACCAGCCCAGAGCTCCCTCTTGCACCCAACCCCACACTACACTTTGCAGTGACACCACAGAACAGCCATATAGTTATGATCAGTCCACCATAGTGTTTATACAACCAGATTAAATGCTTCAGGGTAGTAGCCATTTTAGTCTGTAACCGCAAAAAGAATGAGGAGTACTTGTGGTTAGTCTCTAAGGTGCTACAAGTACTCCTCATTCTTGTTGCGGATACAGACTAACACGGTTACCACCCTGAAACCTGTCACCATGCAAGGCACTGAATTTAGCTGTATGAAGTGGAAATCCATGAACTTCATGAAAAAACTCATATGGATACAGACAGACATCATCTTCCTTTCAATGCCCAAATAAATTGGTTAGTCTCTAGGGTGCCACAAGTATTCCTCATCCTTTTAACCAGATTAAACTGATTTTTAAGCACACAGACAGTGTTTTTTCCAACTGCTCCCTCTCAGATAGGGGTGTCTGAATGCAAATTAATGGCCTGGGATATGCAGACAGTCAGACTGGATGATTTGATGGTTCCCTTGGGCCTAAAACTCTATGAGATGAACAACTGACAGAAGCCAGATGTGTTTGTCAGCAAGGTGGTTTAGAATTCTGCTTGTAACAATTGATTTAACCCGTTTTTCTGGTACAGACATAAGGCTCACTGCTCTGTCATTCCCAGCATCGGCTCCGCACCTTTTGCTAAAGCATTGCTGCAACCTGCAGCCCTCTGCAACACAAATGCGAGATTGCACATTTTTGTTCCCATCTGGGCCACTGCACTCGTAAACTCTTCCAGAGCTCCTGGTCGCGGTGAATCCATTTGTTATACTGCCTCTCTGACAGTATTTCATCTGTATTACCTGTAAAGAGCAGCTCTGGGGTAGGTTCTATCCCAGCATCCTCTGTGGTGAAGACTGAAACATTTTGTTTTCATTTCCTTTTAAATTGCTCCCTTTGCCCCATGTCAGTCTGGTGGGCTCACCAGTTCTCTCACAGACTTCCTGCTTTTCATGGACTTGTGAGTATCTCTTGTTTTCCCCCCTACATATTTAGATAGTTTTTCTTCAGATTTGGCCTTAAACCATCAGTTTTTCAATGCTTGTTTTACCTGCCTGTCATGGTGCGCACTCATCAGCAGAGCGCCCCCTAGCAGCAGGACACAACCTTGCAGGGTTTTCTGTCTTCAATACCCCCCAGCCGAGAAAGGTCTAGTTCAGATCCTTTAAGGGTAACAACAGCTCTAACTAATATCCAAAGTTTCACAACAAACCAGTTGGTCCTGTGGGCTCTGTCCTCAATCTGCCATCGCAGCACTCGGGGTCTCATGCCCCAGCTCTGGGGCAGAGCACTGGCCCCTCCAGCTGTCTTCTGGAGGTGCCTCCTGCTCTCCTGCAAACTCTGGCTCAGGCCCCTCCACAGCAATCCCCCTGCTCTCCGTGGCTCCTCCCTTCCGACTGGATTCCCTCCTTTTTAAGAGGCCCAGGTGTCCATTAAGTTATCACCTGATGCCTCCTAGTCCTGCTCCTCTAGCTGAGAAGCAGCTAATTAATTATAGCACAGGAACCAGATGTACCTAACTGGCTGCTAGCCCCCTTCATCCCATCACACTGTCATTGTTCACGTCCCTGTCGACCAGCGTCACTTGGGCTGGATTTTCTCCCTGTGTATTCCTTAGGCTTTGGCATCTGTATCTGTACAAACTCTACCAGATCATCCTCTCTGTGCAGAAACGTCTCAGGTCTAGCACGCCTCCTCCGCCGGGATTAGAAATTGAGCTCTGTCATTTCCCCACTTCCAGGAATGCCTCTTACGTCAGGCTGCTCTCCTCTCCCAGTTATTGTAGTTCTCCGAGCTGCATTGTTAAGCCTCTCCCATTGGTATATAGGCATTTTAAAGCCTGTGGGTTTGGCCGAGTGGCTGTTTTTATTTAACTCCTTTCTCTGATGTTCTGTTATTTGGGGGGAATGATTCCAGCCTTTCCCTCCTCCGGTTCAGCTGGGCTGTCTGTCCTTTCCGAATGACCGGCTCTGGAGTGTTCTTTGTGACCTCCCCGGTGGACGTGTTTGTCTCAGCTGAGAGCTCCTCTGCATCTGTCACTTTCCCCCCAGCTCCTGGGTTAAATCTGAATTCTGCTTTAAGTGAACACCTCAGTGGAACCATAATCCAGGAGCCACTGCAGTCTCCTGCATCAGGCCACATCTCCGGGCCAGCACACTTCTTGCACGATAAATCAGGTGGAGCCCATCACTTCTGAGCGGGCTTTACCTTCCCCCCAGTGCCTGATACTCAACCCCCTTCTATTCACCCAGCCACTCAGCCCCTGCAGGCCCCTGACTAGCTGGCCCTGTGTGTGCTACGCCCAGAAGTATTTCAGAGAAAGTTACCGGACACCAAAGACTTAAGACTTCCTAATAATTTTAATGTAGCTTCCTGCTCCCTCTCCTGCTCCTCCCATTGTCACTGGGGCCAATCTGTACCACAGCCAGGGCTCACTCCAACCTCTTATGTGTCACAGGATGCACGTCCCATCCGCTTTCCCATCCAGCAGCCATGGCCCCAGACGGATCTCCCAGTCACTATATTCCTGGTAAAGACTGAGTCCCCATCACCCCAGCCTGTCTGTCTCATGACTGCTGCCTCCTTCCCAGGAGCCACCTGGTGCTTGGGAACCATCAGCCTCCTCTACTCTATGGGCAGGAGAGGCCCAGCCAGGGAAATTGTCCCTCCATTCTCCCATCATGAAACACCGCAGTACCTTCTGCAGGGGGATCAGGGTAGCTCTCAATGGCCCTGTATCAACATTTTCATTTTTCTCCCTCTGGCTCAGCAGCTCTCACCTCTTGATGCTGCCCCTGTGCTCTGGGAGCCAGGAGCTTCTCGTGCCAGGACAGGCATACACCGCGGGCACAAGACTCCGGCCCCAGACCAGCCAGGTACTTAAGCACATGCCTAACCTTACAGAAGTGCTGCCGGGGTTGTCAGCAGCAACAAGGGTCGGGTTCAGATAGTTGGGTCCCTCTTAAAACTAACAAACGCTACTGGGCCAAGACCCTGCCAGGAATTTCTGGGGTCACTAAATACCATCCCTGGGTGTCTTTAACAGGCAACGAA
Organism: Dermatemys mawii; assembly: GCA_007922305.1. Lineage (NCBI taxonomy): Eukaryota > Metazoa > Chordata > Testudines > Dermatemydidae > Dermatemys > Dermatemys mawii. The sequence goes on from ML677380.1 coordinate 15,676,109, forward strand.
CACAGCCTCAACTTGGGAAGACACAGCAACAATCTGTGTTATTATTTGTATTATCCTTGCGCCTGGGAACTTCAGTCACGGACAAAGACCCCACTGCGCTAGGCGCTGCATAAACCCAAACCAAAATCTATGTCAATGATGAATAAAACACTCGCCAGGGTGCCTTTAACAGCAGTCTCTTAACTTGGTTCCCCACCCGCCGGCATGAGCATCCACCAGGCAAATGTCCCATTACCATGTCGTGTCCCCGTTCCGCATCTGCTAAACAACAGTAGGCAGAGTAGACTCAGGATCCAGATGTCTCTCAGGCGAACCTCTTTCCAGTTGCACAGGAAGTGCTGCCTGGTCTTTTCCTGAGGCTCCACCACCCAATCCAGCTGTAGTGATTTCAGCTTTATTTAGTAGCTGAATAGGAAGGGCATGCCCAGAATCCACTCAGATCTGCTGCTGTCCTCTGTGGTTTCAGCAAAGAGCCCTGGCCCTGTTCCATCTTAGAGATGGGGCAGGGGAGGGAATATCTTTTACTGGACAACTTCTGTTGGTAAGAGAGATGAGCCTTCCAGCCACACACAGCTCTTCTTCAGGTCTGTGAAAGGTAACCCCAACATCACAGCTGAATGCAAAGTGGAACATATTGGCGAGCATAACTTTAGCAAATATTCTAAGGGGCCGTTCAAAGGAATCTTTGGCCCTGTCAAGGAATCCACAGGATCCTCAGCAGGATTAAAAACAGGCCCTTGAGCAAAGAAAAGTGTGTGTGTTTATCGAGCTACTTCCTGGTGGGCCAGGCTGCCCTGCCCATCACAGAAAAAGGGAATCAAAGAGAATGTAGGAGTACTTCTAAAGGGGTATTTAGTTTAACATCTACATGCAAAGTCTATAGTCCCTTTTCCCCATGAGTTTTCTTACCTCCCAGGGAAGTCCAAGGTTTGGTGGGGATGTACGCCCCAGTCTCTGTCACTCAGTACCTTTTCCCCTGAGGTGATTTTGCCTCCCCTATTCACACCCTTTTCTTGAGCTACCTTTCCCCAGCACCTTGTAAAAGAATTAGATAATTCAAACCAGCTGTATGGGTTTCTTTTTCTCTCCCATTCTGTGATAGGACACATTTACTACACCATATCACCAACACACCATCTCTTACAGTCACCCAATAGCCATTCCACATAGGCCACTTTCAGTCCCACTACCCAACTAATTCTGAGTTCGTGTTCAGTTATGGTGACTATCAAAGTGTCACTGGAAGAATTCTGGGTAGAAATCTTGTGCAAACGCTGCTGTTTCTGTAGCCAGACGTCCCCTATTCACCAGTAGATGGAAGCAGAGGGCTCCATTGGCTCCGGAGCTCTTGTCCTCTGCAGTTCTGGCTAAACAGATTATGCAGAGGAAGCAGCTCTGGAGCTGCTCTTCCCCCATTCACCAACAGACAGGATCAGAGAGCTCCTTGCCAGGGTTTAATTTGTAAGAAGAGAGGTGCCGGGACTCAAGCAACTTCTTTTACTGTAATAACTGACATGGCAAGCCTAGAGGTGCGGGGGCTCTGAATAGCCAGGCTCAGAGGTGCCGGGGCTCTGAACGGCCAGGCCCAGAGGTGCCGGGGCTCTGAACTGCCAGGTCCAGAGGTGCTGGGGCTTAGCCCTGGCACAAATTAAGCCCTGCTCCTTGCCCTCAAGAGCACCGGGCTCACACCCATTGGAGTCAGAGAGTTCACTCATACTTAAAGTTAGAGTAGGTGCCCATGTCCTTTGCTAACTAGGTCCTCTCTGCTATGCAAGTCAGTTCTTGTGAGCATATCCCTCGTGTTCAGTCGCTGCTCTAAGCTGGAAAGGCAGGTCTCGAATCCAATGGCGCATTCAGATGACAGCGGGGTTGGATGGGCTGGGGAGGGCAGAAGATGGCCATGCATGTCTGAATGTCACACATTGGTACACATGGAGAGCAGAGCGGCAGCAAACGGACAAAGCACCTCCGAGCAGAGGCAGGGAAGGTTTTACAGACTGTCCTGTCTCCAGTGTCATTGACATCACTTCTCTTTGCCAGGAACATGGCAGCAAATCCCACACCATGCCCCAGGTCTTATAACAATATCAGCCTGGGCTGCAGCTTCTCTGAGAATGAACTCACAGCCCTGGCCTAAGTGAGCATCACTATACCCAACAGGAATGTCAGTGGACCAAAGCGTAGTGTAAGCGTGGATGGGAGCGTTCTGGCTCTAGTTGGGCTATGGCAGGTGAAGCCGCCCACATAAACCACGCCTCAGCTGCCAGCTGCTGGGTCACGTTGCACTGTGGGTACCCTGCTGGGGGAGACTAACCCAAAGACAGCGCCCTACAACCCAGCTTCCCCTGCAGGCTGGTACCTCTCTGGCCCTGACGTGTCACATGTACATACGTTCCTGGAGAGAGTAGCTAGCAAAGAGCATTAACCCAGACCTATCCATAGACTCATAGGATGGAAAGGGACCTCAAGAGGTCATCTAGTCCGGTCCCCTGCACTCATGGCAGGACTAAGTATTTTCTAGACCATCTCTGACAGGTGTTTGTCCAACCTGCTTTTTAAAATCTCCAGTGATGGGATTCCACAACCTCCCTAGCCAATTTATTCTGGTGCTTAACCACCCTGACAGTTAGGAAGTTTTTTCCTAAAGTCCGACCTAAACTGCCCTTGCTGCAATTTAAGCCCATTGCTTCTTGTCCTATCATCAGAGGTTAATGAGAACAATTTTTCTCCCTCCACCTGGTAAGAACCTTTTATGTACTTCAAAACTGTTATGCCCCCTCTCAGTCTTCTCTTCTCCAGACTAAACAAACCCAATTTTTTCAGTCTTCCCTCATAGGCCATGTTTTCTAGACCTTTAATCATTAGTGTTGCTCTTCTCTGGACCCACTTATGTACCCATCTTATAGTAGCTCCATCTGGGTTGTATTCCCCTAGTTTGTTTATGAGACAGTCATGGGAGACAGTATCAAAAGCCTTACTAAAGTCAAGATATAACACTCTACCATTTCCCCCCTATCTGTGGGACTTGTTACCCTGTCAAAGAAAGTTATTAGGTTGGTTTGACATGATTTGTTCTTCACAAATCCATGCTGATTGTTACTCATCACCTTATTATCTTCTTTTGTTTGCAAATAGATTGCTTAATTATTTGCTCCCTTATCTCTCCGGGTACTGAAGTTAAGCTGACTGGTCTGTAATTCCCCGGGTTGTCCTTATTCTCTTTTTTTAATAGATGGACACTATATTTGTCCTTTTCCAGTCCTCTGGAATCTCTCCTGTCTTCCATGACATTTCAAAGATAATCACTAATGGCTCAGATATCTCCTCTGTCAGCTCCTTGAGTATTCTAGGATACATTTCATCAGGCCCTGGCTACTTGAAGGCATCTAACTTGTTCTTTCCCTATTTTAGCCTCTGACCTTACGTCATTTTCACAGACATTCATTCTTAGATGTCCAATTGTTACTAAACTTTTTAGTGAAAACTGAAACAAAAAAGTCATTTAGCACTTCTGCCATTCCCATATGTTTTGTTATTTGAGTAAGGTCTTCCTTGGTCTTGCTCTTGCTTCCAATGTATTTGTAGAATGTTTTCTTGTTACCCTTTATGTCTCTAACTAGTTTAATTTTGTTTTGTGCCTTGGCCTTTCTAATTTTGTCTCTACATGCTTGTGTTATTTGTTTATATTCATCCTTTGTACTTTGACCTTGGTTTCCGCTTTTTGTAGAACTCTTTTTTGAGTTTCAGAGCATTGAAGATCTCCTAGTTAAGCTAGGGCAGTCTCTCGACGAACTTTCGATCTTTCCTATGCAGTGGAAGAGTTTGCTCTTTGATGTCTCTTTGAAAAATTGCCAACTCTCTTGAACTGTTTTTCCCCTTAGACTTGCCTCCCAAGGGCTCTTACCTACCAACTCCCTGAGTCTGCTGAAGTCTGCCTTCTCGAAATCCATTATCATTATTGGGTTGTTTTCCCTCCTACCTCTTGGCTTCAGTTCCTACACCCCACATTTTCACAGCCATTGGCTTCTCAGCAATATGGAAATACACACTGGTCTCATCCTGTTCCTAATTACGTGGACCTTGTTTAAAAATGCGTGATGAAGGTAAGCCCATCAATCACCTGCCTGGACATCAGTTCTGTGGCTGATGCAACACTGACACAAACCCTTCCTCATCGTCCTTCCACCACCTCCACTGTCCTCTCTGTCACCTCTAAAGGCAAATGGATCCAGGCTAAGTCTTGCTAACTGCTCTTTGGGCTGATCTGCTTGAGATAAGAGACCGTTCATCACCTAGCCCTCACTCAGCATGGCACATTGTCAGAGGTAAAATTCCACCGCTTGCTTAGGGTTCTGATTTTCCCCCTCTCCCCTCTTTTAGTTCCTGGCCTCCTGCCACACAGTCGCTGAGGCCTGAGGAGAGATGGGACAGTTTATAAACCAGGCCTTCTCCCAGCTCTCTCCCTGCCATTTGCCCTCCAGCCCCATCTGTGTGAGGGATGGTGGGTGGTCAGGCAGGGTACAGGCTAATCTCTGCCTAGCTCTCTTTCGCTCAGCTGTCTGCACGTCTCAGTCAGCCTGCCTGACCGTTTATGTCTGGGCTTCAGCCCCTCAGTGTCAAGTTGTGATCTGGTTTTGATTGATTTTTATGGGCTAAATATCTGATACCAGCCCCAAAAGCATCTGGAGAAAGGAGTCAGGAGGGAGGTGGTGAGCACGAAAGAGAAGGTGAGCGGGAGACAGAGAGAACAGACACGAGTGGAGATAAACTGAGCAAGGTGTGTCCGTGGGGCCTTGGCCTTAGGAACCTCGCCCTCCCATGTCCATGCCCATTCCCAGAACCAGAGCCAGACCTGCTGCTCAACAACAAGCTGTCTCACCAGATCAGCCTCCAGGGAGGACAGAGCAGAGCCAAAAATCCACGAGAAAAATGTGATACAAAATTGTTCATCTGTTACTGATTGGGAGGCTGAGAGCTCACTTCAAACCGCCCAATAAAACAGGCTTGGATGATAATTTCCTGCATCCCAGATTAAGTGAATAAAGATGTTCCAGGAGGTCAGGGCAGCAGTTGGGCGGTTTGCACACAGTTTGCTGTTGCTTCCCCCCTTTGTTGCTTAATGAAGAACAGAAGGAGGGTCTCCCCATCTTATTGGACCCACACAAAACCTCTTTCTTCTACATTTAACTTAATTTCCTGTTGCAGGCCCCGCTCTGTTTATCTGACCTCGATGGAGGCTCCATCTTGGATGGGCAGCTCCTGCTCTCCGCCCCCTTTCTGGAACCGTGCTGGTCCGAAAGCTGGTGGTTTACGGGCACCGTGGCAGGGTGCTTATGAGCTAAGTGCAGAGCATGACCTAAGATTAACTCAGGCTAATTACAGCGGGACGTGCTTTGCAGGAAGGGTCTGGTTCCAGATCCTGCAGGCAATGCTCGGATGATATTGTCTGTTACTCCAGTGGCAGGAAGTGGGCAAGCCAACAAAGAAGTGGAAATTGAGGATGTGAGCATGACTCAGAGCATTCCTGGAAAGGTTGGTGTAAGTGCCCAGTGCAATAGGAGAGACATCTCTGGGCCTGACTGTTCACAGGGCAGGATGTGGCTGGAAGAGGCAGACTGAGTCACAGGCAAGCCTTGCACACAGACCTAGTTCACTCTTCTCCAAGAGCAAGACCTGGTCAGAGAAGCCTGAAGGGTCGGGCCAGCCATTCACATGGCGTTGCAGGCACCAGAGCTGGAATCTGAGCCGAGGGACAGTGGGAATTCAGAATGGAGCCTTCTGCCCTGGTCACTAGTCTAAACACAGCCAATGCTGGTAGTGACTGAAACTTGTCACTGAGTGGCCCATGGCCTGGGTAGGATGAGCTGGAGGACTCAGTCCAGCTGGTAGTGGGTCAGGTTGGAGATCATTGCCCAGGTGATGAAGGAGGAGAATACGTCCCATCACTGCAGTTCAGCATCCACTTCTTCCTTCACCCCCAACCTCAGCATTTAACCTGCCTAGTGACTCACCTACACCCACTTTCTACACTCCCTGTCGCTGCCTGAATATGAACTTCATGCCCACCTGACTCTACACTGCGACCGGAAGCACCACGGTCCCTCACACCTGCTTATTGTAGGTACCTGCAATGTCACACAGTGCAATGCTTTGTGGGGCGTTGCATGTCCCAGAGGTGACCCACAATGCATTGCACATTGATATGGGTAACTTCAGTAAAAGGCAGTGCCCAAGCCATTACTAATGTAGGGTTGGGGCAGCTGGCCACAGGGGAAGGATGGAGAGTGGGTGAGGGGTTTGCAGGGAGTTGGCATCATAGAAATGCAGGGCTGAGAGGGACCTTCCAGGGTCATCAGGTCCTGCCCCCTGAGCTGACACAGGACCAAGTAGACACAGACCATCCCTGAGAGGTGTTTGTCCCACCTGTTCTTACAACTGTCCCATGATGGGGATTTCCCAACCTCTCTAGGAAACCTGTTCTAGAGCTTCACTACACTTCTAGCTATAAAGTTTGTCCTAATATCTACTCTAATCCTCCCTTGCTGCAAACTCAGCCCTTTACTTCCTGTCCTACCTTCAGTGGACATGGAGAACAACTGCCCTCATTAAAGCAGCCCTTAACATTGGAAGAGCATTATCAGCTCCCCCCTGAATCTTCTCAAGATTAAACATACCCAGTGTTTTAATTTTCCTTCTTGGGTCGGGTTTTCTAAGCCTTTGATCATTTGTGTCGCTCTCTTCTGGGCTCTCCAATGTGTCCACATCTTTCCTAAAGGGTGGTGCCTGGAGCTGGGCACAGAGCTCCAGCTGAGACCTCACCAGTGCTGAGAAGAGGGGGGCAATGGAGAAGAGGGAGAGGGCGGAGGGAAAGCGGTGAGAACCGCTGCATGCATGGAAGAGAGGGGCTAGAAATCCAGCTGTCCAATGCTGTCCAGGTGTGAAGGGCTGGCTGAAAGCTACAGCCCACACTAGCTGGGGTCAGAGGAACTGAAGTGGGTAGATTCCCCCAGGAGCTCTGTCTGGATCATGTTATGGTGACAGCTCCTTCTGCCTGGGAGAGTGACATTCCACATGACATGTAATGATGCTGCAGAAGAAAGGCGGATTCCCCAGTTCTGAAATCGGCTCTGTCATTGTTGGACCCCGGGACCTCAATGTCATGGGAATGTGGCCAGTCTTCAGAGGACCACAGGATAAGCCAGGCTGGCTCAGGCCTAAGGGCCATGCAGCCCAGGATCCTGTCTCCGGCTGTTGCCAGCATCTCAGGCCTCAGTGGAAAGTCAAGAACCTGGTGGAGAATCTGCCCCCAGGAAGGTCTCATCTTAATCCCGAATAGAGATTGGCTTACATTCTGAAGCAGGAGGTTCTATCTCCCACCTGCATTAATGGTCACAGTCCTGGGTATTCTTGTGGTCCCTGTCTCACCCAGCCTTTTACTGGACAGGACCCTCCTCTGTCCCTGACACCATCAGCCTGTCTTTTACACTATGGATGGAAGCTACATGTGTCAGAAAAGATTATTTGCCCTGCTGGGCTCATAGGACCACCAGTTTCTCCCTCTCTGACTGTGCTGTGCCTCATTTCCCCATTCCCAAGGGGCAGTGGCTGCACAGAGCAGACATTCCAGCAGATTCTCCTTCATTTCTGAGGTCCAGGCCCCTGATGCTGAGCAGTTGTAGGTCATCTAATTGCACCCTCCATTTGACAGAAACATGGCCTAATTTCATAGAACCACAGAATATCAGAGATGGAAGGGACCTCAGGAGATCAGCTAGTCCAACCCCCTGCTCAAAGCAGGACCAATCCCATTTTTGCCCCATATCCCTAAATGGTCCCCTCAAGGATTGAGCTCACAATGCTGGGTTTAGCAGGCCAATACTCAAACCACTGAGCTATCCCTCCCCCTGATTTGCAGAGGTGCTATGCACCCCGGACCCCAGACGAAGCTGAGGGAGCTGTAGGTGCTGAGCAGGACCCTGTCAGATGGATTCGAGGCCAAATAGTTAATAAGATCACACACAGTGCAATCTGTAGAGGAGCAAGCTAACTAGGGGTCCAAGGGGTCTACCCGTCCACATAGTATCCAGTATTAGAGCTTTGTTCCATCCCTGGTTTGCACAGACCTGCTAAGCACTCTGTTTAACTGAGCCCCTATTTATTGATCGGACAAGGGGCAGGGCCGTATGTACTTAGGGCTTCGAAATGCAACTTCAAATTCAACAACCACCACAACTTCTTCTTCTTCTTCAGCTCTTAGCTGAATGGTCGGCTGTAGCAATCATTCACCATTTGGTCTGTTCCTGTGCGGCTGCAAGAGCTTGACGGGCCAAAAGTCCAACATCAGAACAGACTTGATGCACCATGTAATAGAGGGTCTGCCTCTGGGCTGCCTTCATCCCTCGCTTGGTGGAATTTTATCCCAGATGTTACTTGCCACCCACAGGACAGCATTCGCCGGAATGTCTTGCAGCATTCTTGCAACGTATCCAAAAAGCATAAGGTGCCAGCTGCGGACAATCACCCCAGTAGACCAGAATGACCATAAACACCTGCATTACAAATGAAGTCATTCCAACTTTATGCCCAATATACGACATTGGCATTTTGTGTGGAAAGCCTCCAGCTTTGCCCAGTCTGAGCAGCACAGAGTCCATGTTTCGCAACCATACAGCAGAATGGAGAGGCTAGAGCTTGAATAGATCCTGAACTTGGTTGTCATGCTGAGATGATGTTGATTCCATATTAATCATTGCAGAAGCTGCGATGCCAATCCGTAGAGCCGGAGGAACTGGTGCGTGTAGAACCCAAATAGAAAAAGCTGGAGACTGCTTCAACAAAGAGATTGGAGTCATGGGTGGATCTGACCCTGGGTTTTGCAAGTTTGTCTTTGACCACAAAACATGGAGGCTGACCTTGGTCAATTCCTGCTCCATTTGCTGGAGTGCCTCACGAAACCTGTCGGGGCTCTGTACTAGAAGTACAATGTCATCAGCATAGTGTAGGTCTGAGAGCGAGAGATCGCCGTTCTTAATGCCTGGGACCTGACGGAATGCTGCATTATGAGATCCATTGCCGACAAAAGAGGGCAGGGGCCAAGAGACGGCCCTGCCTGACACTAGATCCTGATTTAAAAGGTCCCCCTTTTACATCTGATCCCCCAGGTGTACATGGGCAGTGGTTCCATTATGCAGCTCATTAATTAAGTTCAGCAGAGTGATCGGGACACCTCCACACCTTAAGGCCTTCCGTAGCACGACTCGGTCAACTGAATCAAACACATCTTAAGATCAGCATACACTACATACGGGGGCTTCTTGCACTTGCCGTGTATCTCCGAATGCAACCCACGTCCCTTAATCAGTGTTAGCGCCCAGCAGTGGCATCCCATCAGCCAGGCCTTCTTGACTTTTTAGTTGTTTTGGGGCTTGACAGCTTGCTGTTGGCATAAGTGGTCTATTTATGGAGATGAGATGGCAGCTTCTTTCTGTCTATCAAGAGGTTAGACCACAGGCCTTGGAGTCAGGAGTTGGGAGGCTAAATATATTATCGCACGAAAAGAATGTTCAGTCCCACAGCAGGAAGGCTGTGCAGTATAAAAGAAAGTACTGATGTATTATTAATTACTATTATTAATGTTGATTGTGCTGGGAAGGCTATTTCGAGGACGGGGTATGGTTACCCTTGAAGGATTTTTAGCTTTAGTTAGGTTTGTAAGGATTAGATTTCTATTGATAAATGTTAGTCATTGTCGATTTCACAGTGAACACACAAACTGAAGAAAAGATATTTTCACTGATAATGACTGAAATTTACATCTAGTTAGGTAAAGTACAGGGAATGCTGCTTGAGAGCTCATTAGCGTTTGATTTAAGGATCTTTACTTTGTAGATTTCGACATGTGATTTTGACAATTTGTGTTTTGACGGTTAGAAAGCTTTGACTTTTTGAATTTCAGTGTCAAATATCATTAAATAATTGTCTGAACCCCGTTGTCTGACTCCTCCCATAGTTTGCACAACTGTGAAAATTTAAATAGTGTGACAAAGCTCCAAGTTTGTACTTGTGGGTCCTGCGCTTCCTGGCAGATTTAGGGGCCTCAGAAACTCATCTAGGCCCCAGAGTGACCTCCCTTTCTCAGTATAATTGGCAAGAGTCACCACCTAGTGAGTTACCTTCATCACAGGCCAGTATGGAAGGTGGAAAAAGTGGGGGAGCCCAGGCCCGCCCTCTACTCCGGGCTCCAGCCCAGGGACCCTAATAGTATCAGCTAAGATGGCTGACCTTTTATCCACAAAACACAATTCAGTTCCCTGGGCTACTTCCCCACAGCAGTCCCTGCTTCTTCAAACTCCACTTCACCCCTACCTCAGGACCTCGTTCCTTCTGGATGATATGTTGTCCACCACTCAGTCTCACCAACAGCATAACCTCCTTCCACAGCTCCTGACACCCACAGCCCACCTGACTAACTGGGAGGTTTTTATCTGGTTTCAGCCAGTCCCTGATTGGCTTCAGGTGTCCCAATCAGGCTAGCTGTTTCTATTCCTTTCTAGAAGGTTCTTAATTGGCCCCAGGTGTCTTGATTGGTCTGGAGTAGCCTTTGTTTGGCTATCCAGGGAACAGGGACCTGCACATCCTGAGACTAATATACCTACCTTCCAGCACTCTCCTATATCCTTCTGGTCTGACTCCATCACAATAGATAAACATTTTGAAAAGTTAAAAAATAAACAATATAGCCTGTCAAAATGATAAAAAAAAATCTGACGATCCTACTTATGTGCCAGATAATTTTGATCAAATATTTCTAAAATTAGTGTATTTTAAAATAATTTTAATCTGTGACTTGTCCCAAGTTACCAAATTTACATGGATGAAGAGGCTAAACAGAATTTTATCCCAAGGCTTAAGCCCTGGTTTTCATGTGCCAGTAGAATGAGGGAGGTTTGACTGCTCTTAGCCAGATAGACACCCCAGCACTGCAGCAAGAGGAGCAAGCTTCAGAAAATCCTCTTCTAAGTGTCAATCCCTTTCTGTTCAATTTGAAGCACCAAAGTGTTATCACACACAGCTGACACCTGTGAGCCACAGACGAGCCAAGTTAGGCACCGAGGGTAAAAGTTTCCAAAGTCCCAAGAGATGAGAAACTTGCATCCCATTTTCAAAAATGCCTAAGTCACTTTGAAGCATAAGTCACTATGAAAGTCCATGAGATCTAGTCTCCTACATGCTCTATGCTCTTTTGAAAACCTTATGCCAACATCCCTATTTACACAGCTAAGTGGGTGACCTCATTTCCAGGGCTGTTGAACACCTAAAAATCCCAGTGACTTCATGAGAGCTGCAGCAAATCCCAGTGCCTTCAATGCCTCTGAAGCCCCTGTGTGTATCAATCAGAATGGTACTGGTCCTCCGCATTGCAAGCACAGGTCCAAACCGTTGGCCACTCTCACTCCCACGTTTCTTTCAGATTTGCTGCTTCCCTTCTCCTTCCCACTGATAATTTTTAGATGATTTCCACCAGATGTACTAGCTGCATTTTCCCGAATGTAATGCAGCATTTCTTATCTCTGAGGGTACAGCTACACTGCAATTTAATAGTCCTGCTGCCTGAACCCCATAAGCATCAGTCAGCTGTCACAAGCTAGGTGTGGGTGTTTTTTGCAGTGTAGACCTTCCTAGTCAGGGGTAGCGGGGGTTCCCCACCACCCCCTTTACAGATATCAAGAATGCCATCTCTGGTCTTCCCTAGTTTTGCTGAAGGACTCCTTGAGAGTTTCTGATGTGGGCTGGGAGCTCTCCAGCACTTAGCTGAAGGAGGAGGGAGATGTTGAGCCTTTAAGAGAGCAAGTTTTTCACCTGACTGGTCAGTCAATAAAACAATTTGTTTTCAATAGACTGAATAAATTCCTGAGGTTTCTCCTGCCAAGCAACCCTACTAGTCTTCCACTCACCAGATTCACTATTACACTGCACTTTGTGCTGTTATTTGCACCAGTGCAAAGTGATGCAAATCAGAATGGTCATGCTTTACACCCATTTTGCACTGGTGTAAATGATGACACAAGGACCACTGGTGAATCAGGCCCCATGGGGTTCCACCAAGACAGACACAATCTAAATATCCAATGGGAAACAGACAAAAACTTACTTTAAAAAATTCTTGTCCAGTCTTTGGTTTTACTCTTCACACATGAGAAGGAGAGAGAGAAAAGCACTCAGCAGGTCTCTTTGAAATCAGGTAAGTATAGTATTGTGGGAGGGATCTAAGGGGACAGCTTCGCGGTATAAGTCTGAGCAGTGTTTGGAAGATCTGAGGCCAAAATTCAGCTCTAGTGTAAACAGGAATAACAATTGATTTAGTGGGCATTTACGCTAGGGCTGAATTTAGTTCCTATAGGTCTGAATCCCTGATCAATCCACCATCCTCCTTGGTGGGTTCTCTGAGTTCCTGTGCAGGCGTCTTTTGGATGAGACCTTAGAAACCCTGGATCAGTTGGCTTGGCTTAAGCATGGCAGGAACACCTCCTTCCAAAGCCTATGAGCACGTCTGCCTGCAACTGTGTGCACAGCGACCATTCAGGGGCCCTTGGGGCTACCAAGCAGCCAAGATGACCCAACGTGTGCACAGAAAAAAATGGGCTGAAAGGTAAATGGCAAGTAACGAGGAAATGTCAGGATGCATCAGAAACAGAAGAGCAGATGTCCCAGGGCTTGGGGGATCTGGCTGGAACTCAGGTGACAACACAGTGTGGTCTGGAGCAGAGAAATCCTATGTTTCTCCTTCCACCATTACTCTGTAAAGTTGTTATTATTACTGTGCCAAGCTCTGCACTCCTTTCCCAGCTCCTACACAGGCAGCAGGTCCAGTGTCTTCAACGGCCCCTTCGATGATTAAGGCCCAAGGCCACACAGGCAGAGCCCTGCACCATCCAGAGTCAGGCTGACTCCCCTAGGGCTCCAGGCAGGAAGAGGGGTTGGGACTTGGGGTTTTGGCCAGTAGAACATCACATACAGAGCATCAGAAATGGACAGTCTGGTCAGTCTCGGTTGACTGACTTGCTCCAAAGAGTTCACTGTCTGAGACAGCCAAGGCGAGGAGATGGCAGTGATCAAACAGCCAGGGAAGGGAGACTGGGGGTGGGGGTGGGGGATCCCTGAGGAGAAGGAGTCAGGAAGGACGCCTGGATGAAGAGAGTTTTAATGTGGGGTTTGAAGCAGAATGGAAGCATTTGGCAGAGGAGAAGGGAGGTTGTTCCAGGTGGAGAAGACACCAGGATAGAGGGTTAATAACCACGTCCCAAAACACGCCTTTGGTTCTGTGACTATAAATGGCTGGGCATCGGAAGTCGTGTTTAAGCCCAGCAGGTGAGAAGCCAAGGAGTAGTCAGGGCCTCTTCTAGCCAGGTCCAGAGAAGAATCCCTCAGGATAAGGAGGTGAGCACCCTTCCCCTCGAAGGGCCCAGCATGTTAGTCGAGCAGACCTAGTCCCTGGGTCTCGCTCCGCCACAGGCAAGGCTATGGCTGGCTTGGTTCTCAATCAGGCACAAGGAGGAAGATCTCTCTCTCCACTCTCATCCCTGTGACCTGCCTGTTGGGTCTGCCAGCCCATCCTTCCTCTGCAGGGAGCTCTGTGTCCTGCAGCTGCACTCACTGCCAGGGCTGGTCGAATATTTCTGGATAATGCAAAAATTGCCCGGTTAAGGGCATTATCTGGCTCTGGAGCAGCAAGGGCTGAGATGGCAGGAGCTTAGCAAAGGAGCTCATCTAGTTTTGCCATACAGCCTCCATGCCTGGTTTATCTCTGACATAGCCAGCTCCCTGTGCTGAACTCCCTCCTGAGTCTGTATCTCAGGAATCAGATCATTACAACTCCTGTACACAGCACCAGCCCAGCTACAAGGACGGGACAGAACCAAGCAACGAGTCTGCAGCCTGCTGCATGGAAATCTGGTGGGAGGGAAATGCACTTGGTTTGGCTGAAGTCATGTAACACCCTGCGACTTGCCCAGAGGCATTAAATAAAGGAGTTAGAAATACTGTTGGAACAAATTCACATTCCGTTCTCCAGACCTTCATCACCCTGAGTCAGACAGGCCTAGTGCAAAGAGACTCTACTGGGGTTACATTATAATCAGAGACACTAGAGATGGAAAAGACCATTAGGTCATCTAGACCATCTGCCCTGGTCAGCTCTGGGCTGTTCCCTGCTGCGTATTATCTAGTGCTTAATTTGGAATGACTCAAGTGATGGAGGTTCCATAGCTTCCCATGGGAGATTTTTCCACACTCTAATAAACCTAATAGTTGGGATGGAAACATTTCCTGATATTCTGCCTAAATATTCTATTGCTCACATCCATCCCATTACTCCTTCTGACACCCCCTTGGGTGCCCTGAAAACACGTCTCTCTCCTTGGTGTTTATACCCTTCAAATTCTTGCTGACAGTTATCATCATATTTTCCCTTCATTGCCATCTAGCCAAGTTATACATTATGGTGTCACAGGAATGGCTCCACAGTTAAGACTGTAAACAACGTTCCTCTATTAGCCTTTCGAGCCTGTTTTGACTCCTCATATCCAGCTTCCTCAAAACTAGTCCCTTCTGCCTGAAATTGTGCATGTGTAGCCTTTATCCAGAGGGGAGTTCTTCTGGAAAGTTTCAGATAAAACAAAGTGACAAAGAGTCCTGTGGCACCTTAAAGACTAACTAAAGTATTAGAGCATAAGCTTTTGTGGGCTAATACCCACTTCGTCGGATGCATGCACTGGAAGTATCCAGGGGCAGTTTTATTCCATTGCATGCGTCCGACGAAGTGGCTATTAGCCCATGAAAGCTTATGCTCTAATACTTTAGTTAGACTTTAAGGTGCCACAGGACTCTTTGTCACTTCTGCAATTCCAGTCTAACATGACTACCCCTCTAAGTCTAGATAAAAACAAAGCTTGTGTTGTACAGATACGGGCCTTTGGAAAAGGAGTTTGTTCTCTCCTAGAGTTAAATCTCAGAAATGGCTCAGGGTAGAGACTGTGGCCTCCCTTTCTTCTTTAGTCCCTGATAGGGTCCAGTGCACGGGGTGAGTGCAAAGACACTTTGGTGCAGAATCCTGGCAAGCTCCATAATGGATTTTGGAGCATCCTATAAAAATTGGAAGTCAAATCCTACTGAGGAGAAGAGAAAGGAGCATGAACTCTCGCAAGTCAAGTGTAAAAGTATATTTAAGCAGGCCAAAAAAGAAGTCAAAAGCAGCTAGAAAAAGACACAAAAACTAACAGCAAAATATATATTAACGACGTCAGAAGCGGGAAGCTGCCAAACAGTCGCTGGAGCCACTAGACAACTGATGTGCGACAGGAGCATTCCTGGAAGACAGGGCCATTGTGGAGAAGCTAAATGAATTCTTTGCATTGGTCTACGCTGCAGAGGCTGTGAGGGAGATTCCTGCACCTGAGTCTTCTTTTTAGGTGACAGATTTGAGGAACTGAGCCAGACCGAGGTGTCACTAGAGGAGGTTTTTGAACACACTGATAAATAAAACAGTAATAAGTCAGCAGGGCCTGATGGGATTCACCCAAGAGTTCTGAAGGAACTCAGATATGCAATTACATAACTACTAGCGGTGGCATGTAAACTGCTGCTTAAGTCAGCTTCTGTACCTGATGACTGGAGAATAGTTAATATGTCACTAATTTTTAATAAAGGTTCCAGAGGCGATCCTGGCAATTACAGGCCAGTAAGCATGACTTCAGTACTGGGCAAACTGGTTGAAACTATATTAAAGAACAGAATTACCAGACACATAAAGGAACATGATTTGTTGGGTAAGAGTCAACGCAGCTTTTGTAAAGTGAAATCATGCCTCACCACTCTATTAGAATTCTTTGAGGGGATGTGATAAATGAAGGTGGCGGGGGGGCGGGGGCGAGGGGAGAGAGCTCCCTTTTATGGACACCCAGCCAGCCGGTTAGCTATAAAGTCCCTCTTGGTGGCTGTTCTCTGCTTGTTTTACCTGTAAAGGGTTAAAAAAGTCTCCCTGGATAAGTAAAAGAAAGGGAGTGGGGACCTGAACAAAAGAGCCAATGGGATGGTTAGAACTTTTAAAAATTGAAACAAGATTGTTGTTCTCCAGGGAAGAGGGGAACAGGGCAGAAGTTATGCTATGAGAAGCTGAAGGCCAGGTATGAAAATCATCAGAATTATATCTAGAAATTGCTTGTTTGGAAACCCAGATATGTAAGTAGATCAGAAAATTGTGTAGAAGGATGCAATTAGGTTTATTTTGTTTATTTCTTATGGTTTATGGATTCCTCTGTGCTAACCCCAGGTGCTTTTATTTCTTGTAATCTTTAAACTGAACCCCCCGAAAACTATTTTGGGTGCTTAATTTTTGGAATTGCTCATTTAAAAATCTAGCAATAGCCTGGGTTTTCAGATATATTTTCTTTTTGTTTTTAATAAAATTTACCTTTTTTAAGAACAGGATTTGGATTTTTGTGTTTTAAGAGGTTTAGGCACATAATTTTAGTTAGCTGGTCATGGGAGATTAGCTAATGTAACACCGATGGTTTAAAAAGGCTCCAGATGTGATCCTGGCCAGCCAGTAAGCCTAACCTCAGTTCTCAGCAAATTGGTAGAAATTATAGTAAAGGACAGATAGTTCAAGATAGACAGATACTCAAGATAGTTCAATCCCAGGCAGACTGGGAAGAGCCACAAAAGGATCTCACAGAATTGGGGGACTGGGCAACGACATGGCGGATGAAATTCAGTGTTGATAAATGCAAAATAATGCACATTGGAAAACATAATCCCAACTATATGTACAAAATGATGGGATCTAAATTAGCTGTTGCCACTCAAGAGAGAGATCATGGCGTTATTGAAGAGAGGTGTCTGAAAACATCTGCTCAATGTGCAGCACAGTCAAAAATGCTATTAGGATGTTAGGAACCCTTAGGAAGGGGATAGATAATAAAACAGAAAATATCATAATGCCTCTATATAAATCCATCACAGACCCACATCTTGAATACTGAGTGCAGTTTTGGTCGCCCCATATCCAAAAAGTTATACAATAATTCGAAAAAGTACAGAGAAAGGCAAAAAGGTGATTAAGGGCAGCGGACAGCTTTCGTCTGAGGAGAGTGCTGTTCAGCTTAGAAAAGAAAAGACTAAGGGGGTGGGGAGATATGATAGAGGGCTATAAAATCATGCATGGTGTGGGGAAAGTGAAAAAGGAAGTGTTATTTACTCCTTCACATAAGACAAGAACTTGTGGTCACTTAATGCAATTAACAGGCAGCCGGTTTAAAACAAACATAAGAAAGTACTTCCTCATACAACGCACATGCAACTGTGGAACTCATTGCCAGGGGATGTTGTGAAGGCCAAAAGTGTAAGTGGGTTAAAAAAAAAGAATGAAATAATTTCAGGGAGGATAGGTCCATCATAATAGGTCCATCAGTGGCTATCCTCCATGAAATTATCTCATTGAATCAGGGAGCATTGCTCTAGCCCCCAGGGTACAGAATTACACTCCTGCCTGTGATGCGCCTCTCTGTTAAAGAGTCTCTTGGGCCAGAGACAGACAGAGTGTTTGCTTGGACATATTTTATGATTAGCTGAGTCAAGTGAGGCCCTACCCTCAGGTGATGGCATCTCTTTGTCCGACAAAAGGTCAGGGAAGAGCCAGAAAAGTTCTTCAGGATACAGTGAAATCCCCTGGTCCCCCAGCTCTGGCCAGTTCCCACAACTCGACCCCTTATGCCCAACTCCATCCTCTCCCCCCAGCCAGGTGCCTTGCCCCCAACTATAGCCAACAGCTGCCCCACCCTATGGACCTCCATTTGCATTTAAAAAGTTGGCAAATACACAGGGCTCGGCAGACATGAGCAACCAAGTGTGTGACCTGCAGATGCAGGGTCTTGTATAATTGTTACAACATCAGTAAAGAAATTAAACAAAATATCCTGTGTTGGGCCAGGGACATGCAGTGTGAAATTAAAGGATGGTCCTTTCAGCCACATTTCAGATGTGGGAATTACACTGGAGAAAGAAAAATCACCAGCAACAGCTCATTCCAGGCACATAATCAAACAGCAGATTGGTTGACTGGGGGGGTCTTTCCTGCAATACCAGATAAGAAATAGACAGATCTCCACTCTGGCTCTACTCAGGCTGCCTGTCAGGGATAAATGTACCCCTTTTGCAGTAGATGGGTTAGATGCAGTAGCCAACTTTGCTCATGTAGCATAGCACTTCATCCGAGCAGTCCCCTTGGGGTAACTCACAGGATTAAATACAACTCACTGCTACTGAGGGCTTCAGATTAGGGCCCTGTACATTCCAGCTATCCATCTTCAAAATACAGTTGATGCTGGGACGAGTCCAGGCTTGGAGCCACAATAACAGCTTTAAAGGCAAAGTGAGGAATAATGCAACTTCCGCGAGTGCAGAAAGTGCTAGCTGAATCCCCCTTCCTGTCAGGTTGCTCATAACGTCTGAATTCTTTTCCTTTGGGAACAGACCTTTCAGCCCAATGGGAACTTTTTGCTTCTTCATTTGGCAAACGTATAAACAAAGCACCTTCCCCATGTAGAAATACTCTCTGCCTGGGTTATTTTAGACCGCCAAGCCGGCTGAAGTGTGATGCTGGGGAACAAGCCCTTCATCAGAGGTGCCAGGGTCAGAATTGAGAAGGATTTGACAGTCGAAACCTGGTTTCTGAGCAAGCTCAATGCATGACACAGCCCTGAAAGTTTTAGCAAAATCCTGCCCCCTTTCTGACATCAGTACCTGGTCACCCTGCCCAGTGCGACAGGAGAGGGATTCCTGGGCTTCCATTCACTCAGAGACAGGGTTGGGCCTGCAGTTACTTGCGTCCTCTACTTAGGTTGCTGTAATGTCTCAGGCTGTGATTTGTAGGTACAGATTTGGACCCCAGTTCTTCACCTGGGTCATGGAGGTCTGTTCAAACAGGACCCATTACAGGATCAGGGCATTTGAAATCTGACTGTCCTAAACTGCAGGCTCAGATAATTGCAGCTACAGTGCGGGGACATCTGTGCAAATGAGTGTGTGCACCCAGATCTGTGGGGAACAGCTGCTCTTTGTGGGGTTACTGATATTCACCTGCCGGCAAGAGGAGCTGGACACAGACCAGGGTATTTGCCATTGTTAGTTACTTTTTACCTTC
This sequence comes from Dermatemys mawii, assembly GCA_007922305.1. NCBI lineage: Eukaryota > Metazoa > Chordata > Testudines > Dermatemydidae > Dermatemys > Dermatemys mawii. Next base: position 15,695,307 of record ML677380.1, read on the forward strand.
CATTGCCCTTCTGTTTAAAACGTTTCAGTCATCCAGTGAATGAGCAGCTATAACAGCCTGTTATTCAGAGCCCAGACCCACGCCATGAGTAATGAACAGTGAATAGGTGAACAGTTCTAAAAATAGCACAAGGCTAACCATTATTTGTCCAGACAATTTGACCAATAGTCATGAATAATGAATCCACTGGCAGAAACTGGGCTCATCTTGGGAATGATTCAGAAAAGAGTGAAATTCACCAGATCATTTATCACAATGAACAAGTCAGACATCCAAGCTTTCCTGTTTATCCAGTCAAGTATTTCAATTGGTATTATACCTCCAGCTGAGTGGCTCTGTATTCCAACTCAGTACAAGCCCTCGTCCAAACAGATGTCTCTAGATTCATTCCTGGAGACGAGTCAGGTGGAGAGTTATCAAGGCACATGACTGGGCGATGATGGATCCCAGTTCCAAATATAGACATGATACCGACTAGTAGCATTCGCACAATGAGCTTGTGAGTTCAATTCTTGGGGTGGTGAGTTCAATCCTCGAAGGGGCCATTTACTGATCTGGGGCCGAAATCTGTCAAGGACAGTGGGATTGGTCCTGCTTTGAGCAGGGGCGTTGGTCTAGATGATCTCCTGAGGTCCCTTCCAACCCTGAGATTGTATGATTCTGTGAGGCACAGGTGCTGTGGACACCTCACAGAGGCTGTCAGCCTTCTACAGTATAACCATCTGGGACCCCAAGAATATCACTTGGGAATGAGAAAGGGGCACGTTCTCTTTGCTCTGTAAAACAAACCCGTAACCCAGGTGCCAGGCTTCTCAAAGGAGCTTCCTTCCTTGCCACTCTCACAGGTAACTTCCTGATAACTGATCTCTCAACTTACACCAGGCAATAGCTGGCCTGTTTTATAAAGAACCAGAGGCACCAACTCCATGGGTGCTCTGGGGCTGGAGCACCCATGGAAAAAAATAGTGGGTGCTCAGCACCCATCAGCCACCCACCGATCAGCTGCATGGCAATAGGCAGGAGGGATGGGGGAGGGGCAAAGCAGGGGGAAGAGGTGGGGCGAGGGTTCAGGGGGTGGGGCAGGAAGAGGCGGAGCGAGGGCCTGGCTTTGGGGGAAGGGGCAGAGTGGGGGCAGGACCTCGGGGTGGAGCAGGAGTGCAGTCCCCCCACTCAGCAAGCAGAAAGTTGGCACCGGTGTGAAGAACACTAGGTTCTCCACAGCGGGCTGGGATCCCAGACCAAACACGGTCCCTAGCTGGGTTTACAAACCCTGGCAAGGCAGAAAGCCCCTGCACAGGCGGCATGTGAACCGCCGGGGGGGGGGGGGGGGAGGGAGGCTAGCCCCCAGCCCCCGCCCCTTCCACCCAAGGCCCCACCCCTTCTGCTCCCCCCACTGGAGCCCAGAGCACCCTCCCCAGTACAGACACTGGCTCCCGCCCCAGACTAGTGCCCCCAGCCCCAGAGCGCCCCCAGCTTTCCCCTCCCAGCCCCAGAGTGCGTGGCATGGCTCCAGCCCCCCCAGCCCCAGAGCGACGGGAAGGTGGGTGGCACAGCCTGAGCTGGAGCCACCCTACAGGGAGACTGGAGGCGCCCCGAGGGGAATCGGGGTGGGGTGGGGGGAGGGCAGAGCATGGGGGGCCCACGTCTGGCTGTTTGGGTAGGCGCAGCCTCCCCCAGCCTATGATACCCGCCATGTGCCCTCACTAGACTGGCTGCTGCCCGGCAGTATTGGATGCACCTCAGCCTGCCTCCTCCCTGGGACAGCAGGGCCACAGTAGTTCTGTCTACACTGGAGCTGCAGGTGTCGTGTCTAGGCTGGGGTGATAGCCGGGGGGAGTGGTGAGAGGGGCGAACTGCCTCACGTATGATCCCTAGGCGCAATCTCAGGGCTGCTACCCAGCTGGGTGCACTGTGGTGCTGTGGCTACCTTCTAGTTTTAGCACTGATTGGGCTAGCCTGGGTCTGCCTGCTCAGGCTGGCAGTTATACCTCCAGCTCCAGTGTAGACGTAACCTAAGGATTAAATACACCTCAGGCAGGGGGGCCTTTGCACCACACAAATCATAGTCAGACCCTCTCTTCTGTGGTGCACAGGACTTCGGCTACATGGGAGAAAATTTCACACCAAGACCTTTGCCCCCTAGGATGGGGTGAGGGAGACAGAATGTGCCTCTCTTCTTCTTTCTCCCCGAGGCCAGGCCAGCAGGAACCAGGGCTAAATGGGCCCCATTTTAATTTCTGAATTATAACATGGAGGTTACTATAAGTCTCCCATTCAGAGAAGGACTCTTCAGGGGAGAACCTGGCAGAAGACCTGCTCAGTTGAGTGATAAGCTACTGCCCGGCTCAGTAACTCATACAGTTACTAACTTACTATGCCCACTGCTGCAGCAGAAGTCGTAAAACAGCCCCTCTGGTCTATGCCCTCTCACCGAGTGTGTGCGTGTGACAGAAGGCTGTCTGGCAGCACGGAGAGCTCTGGTGTGTACCACGTTCACGTTGTTGTCCCACTTGCTGCTTGTGGATGCGGAGCCAGTCATCAAAGATGTAAATGTAACACAGCAAGAACTGCCAAAAGCTCCTGGCCTGGCAACCCTGGAGACCAGATGTCTTGATTTACCCAGGGGAGAGGTGCAGCTTGGACAGAGGCAGGGCAAGCTTCGCACCCACATCCCTCCCTGTCCTGGAGGCTCAGCCTTCACCTACGGGAATCGTTTCTGCGGGAGAGGGGAGGTCAGTCTTCATGGGCCAGTCGGTCCTTGAGCTTTCTGCTGACGCTCCCAGCCAGAGGCCTGTAAAATGTAATAGGGATAAAACTAGTGAGGACCTATAGATATTACGCTACAAGCTTATAGAATTGAAAGGAAAATAAATCCTTTCCATGGGTGTTTTTCAAAGAATTCTACAGTAGAGTCTGAATTCCCCATTCCGTCCTGCAGTATGGTTCAAAATCCTGGGGTAGCTAGGATCTCATCCTCTCCTCAGCCTACAGGACCTCTCCTTAAGGCAGGGATGGTGGTGGTCTGACACTCAGCTACTGAGCTGACTCTCCCAGGTCGGCCTACATCACCATAGCACATGCCTTGTGTCCCTAAGGGTGTCTGTTTCCCTTCTGGATGAAGAGCTTGTCCTTCGAGGTTACTATTGCTAGCCAGGACTGGGAGTTGGAGACATGAGTGATTCACAGCCAAAGGACCGTCTATGAACTGTCTCCGCTCAGTAGAGAAAGCTACCGTGGTTTTAATCCCAGTCAGGGGAACAGCAGAGGTGTGAGGTGTGATGGCAGTAACCTCACTCTGGAGTCAGAAATCTCCCATCCAGATGTGCCGAACTAATAGCGCGTAGAGATCTGTTTATACACAACTGGAAGGTGTGCAGGCTGGGATTTCTGGGTTAGAAATAGCTGTTCTGTCCCAACAATATTTCGAGGTATCCAGGGCTCTCAGAAGCAGAGATGTACCTAAGAATATTTGCTCAAAATTCACTCTAAATGTTGAGACATGTTGAAGAAACGTGTTTTCTAATGATCTGGGCTGAAGGCCTGAGCTCCAGGGTGTCAGCATGTGGTTTGTGCGGTTACTAAAGTAACCAGGGAAATTCTCTTTTCCTTTGTAAGCTCTTAGTGGCAATGAACACAACTTCTGGGCTTGCAGAATGCTGTGGAAATTTCCTGTGCTGCTCCAGAAAGGTTTGTTAACAAACCAATAAATACCAGCCTTGCACCCTGTAGTGTTAGTCACCGTCAGCCTAGCTCATTTTGTCTGCTCGCATTTGATTCTCTTCAAGTCCTGCAAGAGCTCCGTGTCTGATGGACCACCACAGAGAATGGCCGACTTCCTCTTGGAGAAAGGAATTTCCATCACAGGGCTCTGTCAGAGCCGGGGAAGAAGTCTGACTTCAGCCAGAGATCTTCTTCTTAGGGGCGCCTTCCTCTGAAGCATCTGGCGCAGACCCTGCCAGAGACAGGACACTGGGCTAGATGGGGATCTGGTCCAGGCTGGTAATCCTCTCCATGATAAGGCTCCTGTCAGGCGGAGCTGGTTACTGAGCACTGAGCGGTCTGTTACTCTCACTGGAATAGCAAAGCAGAACTTCTAACAGCTCAGGGTGCATCCTTCCTGAGCTAGACCCTGCTCCTTCCCTGCTGCCTGTTTATATCTCGCCTTTCTCTGGAGAACCAGCAGCAGGCTGCCAGTCAGCCCCAGACAGCAGTTCTCTGGTTAGACTCTCTGCTGGCAGCCAAAGCCTCAGCTGGCTGCTGTCCTTTGCAATCACAGTAGCCTTGGGGGGACGGGGTTTCCACGCAGCCCTCTTCCCCCACAGTGCTAGGATAAATGCACTTGTCCTCTCGCATGCCCTGCTTGCTGAATGAAGGTCAGCGAGGTGAGAATCACTACATTGTCCTGCAGTGCTGCATTGTCCTTCAAAGTGTCATTTACAGGCTCTGAACTTTATTCAAACCAATCACAGAAATCCTTAGGGCAGAACTAGAGCTGTCATGGCAAGTCCCAGTCTTCAGCTCTGAAGGCTCCATCAGCTCCCAGATGTCTGCAGAGAACCTGCCAGGAGCTGGGCTAGCCTGCAGCCCCATTCCCCACAAGGAATGGAGCGGCTGAGAGAGTTGTACGGACAGCCAAGAAAATCCTACAGCAGGAAAATCTATTCAGCTACAGGTCAACACTGAAAACAGCTATTGCATATGACACTAAGCAGCGGGGAGAGGTAGATACCTTGCAGGGTAGGGGTAGGGTCCAGAGTGACCTAGACAAATTAGAGGATTGGGCAGAAAGAAATCTGATGAGATTCAACAAAGACAAGTGCAGAGTCCTGCACTTAGGATGGAAGAATCCCATGCACTGCTACAGACTAGGAACCAAATGGCTAGGCAGCAGTTCTGCAGAAAAGGACCTAGGGGTTACAGTGGATGAGAAGCTGGATATGAGTCAACAGTGGGCCCTTGTTGCCAAGAAGGCTAACGACATTTTGGGCTGTATAAATAGGAGCATTGCCAGCAGATCGAGGAACATGATCATTCCCCTCTATTCGGCACTGGTGAAACCTCATCTGGAGTATTGTGTGCAGTTTTGGTCCCCCCACCACAGAAGGGATGTGGACAAATTGGAGAGAGTCCAGCAGAGGGTAATGATAATTATCAGGGGGCTGGGGCACATGACTTATGAGGAGAGGCTGAGGGAACTGGGCTTGTTTAGTTTGCAGAAGAGAAGAGTGAAGGGGGGTTTGATAGCAGCCTTCAGCTACCTGAAGAAGGGTTCCAAAGAGGTTGGAGCTCGGCTGTTCTCACTGGTGGCAGATGACAGAACAAGATGGCAGATGACAAAACAAGGGGGCGGTCTAGGTTGGATATTAGGAAAAACTATTTCACTAAGATGGTGGAGAAGCACTGGAATGGGTTCCCTAGGGAGGTGGTAGAATCTCCATCCTTAGACTTAGAGGGGTAGCCTCTAAGACTCTTAGAGGGGTAGACTCTAAGACTTAGAGGGGTAGACTACTTAGAGGGGTAGTCTGGATCTGCAAAAGCGACAAAGAGTCCTGTGGCCTCTTATAGACTAACAGATATATTAGAGCATAAGCTTTCGTGTGTGAATACCCACTTTGTCAGATGCCACAGGACTCTTTGTCACTTTTCCATCCTTAAAGGTTTATAAGGTCAGGCTTGACAAAGCCCTGGCTGAGTTGATTTAGCTGGTGTTGGTCCTGCTTTGAGCAGGGGTTGGACTAGATACCTCCTGAAGTCCCTTCCAACTCTGATATTTTATGATTCTATGATATAGTCCAGCACAATGCCTGATGGGAAGACAACTCAGAATTGCTGGTCCCACACTGGAAAAGAACCTATCTCCAAAGTGGCCAGACATGAAGAGGACTGCTGGGTCTAGTGGTGACCGTGTTCACGTCAAACAGGAAGGAGAAAAGGGATGGAGAATGCCAGCTGTTGTAAAGAAAAAGTATTCAGCACCAAGATCATAAGGGATCAATACCAACAGGCAGAGTTCAAGAGAATCCGTCAACATCTACAGTTTGCTGCTCAGAAAGAACAGTCAGCATAGCAAACTCCACAGACACAGAACAAAAAGACTCAGAGATTCCAAACTGACCAGTCAGTCGTTGCAACTAATAGACAACCGGATGACCAAGTTGTTACATGTTCAGGTTGTGAAATTAGAAAACCAGTATGATTCAGAGACACTCAGCAGTTGGGTCCGTCCTGAACTTCAAAGACCGTGTAAATATTGCAAATGACAGGAAGGTGGACTGTAAAGGGGGAGATGTATAGAATGCTATACTGGTCAGCCTCTAGATGGCGCTGCATGTGACATCACTCATTTAAGCCAACCTCAGCCCTACCTGGCAGAACAGTGAATGACCCCGCGGTGAACACATCTGGTGTGTATCTCTGGGAAGGATGCTCTGGGGCCAGTCTATAGCTGGTGCAGAAGCCTGACCTGCTCGTAGCAGCCCTGCAACCTACTGTGTGTAAGTTGGACATGAGCTCCCTCCTACTTCCCCTGTGAAGAGACTCCTCCCCACTCCCTCACTGCAGATACCTACAATGAAGAGACCCCTACCACCCACCAAAGTTCAGAGACCTTCCAGCCATCCCAGTGCACAAACCCTCACCTAACCCCACAGTGCAGACACCCTAGGGCTAGGATAGGAGGCGAGCAGCACGGCCTGCCCCACCAGGGTTAATGGGTCAGTGGAGGAGTTGAGGGGGAGGATGGGGGATGGTTTTCCTCTCTTCCCCTGCGACTGGCCAGCAGCTCCCCCATGGGGCAGGCTATGGAGGGATGAGAGGACACTCTGCCTTCTCTGCTCCTGAGCCCTCCATCTCCTGGCTGGGGCTGGGGCAGGCCTGTCCCTTAGCTGGTGAGCTGGCTCCTTGCAGATCCCATACACAGCAAGCCCTGGTCTTTCCCGGCACACATGGCTCTGCTAGGCTGGGCTCTGCGGTCTCTGTGCTTTGGGACCCACTGAGTCATTCATCTGACTCACTCGGCGGCTCAGTTTCCATCACCCCAAATTCCTCGGATTTACTAATCCTGAAATCCCCTTCCCCGGGGACCCTCTCCCAAAGGCAGCGAGAAGCAGGCAGGGAAGCCGCGGAGAAGTAGGCTAGTGGTTTGGCTTCAGCTCGCACAGAGCTCTCTGTATGCAGCTGCCACACATGTGAGTCGTCAGACAGCCTCAGGGCTGCACCCAGGTCTTATCGGGGGAGCCCTGTCAGCTGGCGGATACACTGCCTGCCTGCACTGGGCCAGAGCATCGGCTCCCGCAACTGCTGGGATCTGCCACCGCCCCTGCAGAAGGACTAGCTCCACCTCCTGGTGCCAGGGGAACAGTGTTAACTTCCCACAGTGCATTGCAGGAGGGGTGGGGAGTTGGGCCGGGGGGCAGGTCTGTCCTCTGACAATGACCATGCAGGGGTAGGGGTGGAGGCTAGACAACTGGGCTGTAGGGGCAGGCTCTGTGCCTTGACAATGACCACCAGGGGGCAGGAATGAGGCCAGAGCAGCTGTGCTGGGGAGGGCTGGTTTCCATGACCGTGCCTAGCAGAGGGTGGGAGAGGTGTCACATTTTGGAGGCAAATACTGACACTTACTGGTGCACAAACTTCTTTAACGAGGTAATTTGCAGAGAGGCGTGACCCTGTTCCAGTGTGCGCTGAACGGTGCCCCCTTGACAGCCTGGGGAGCCAAGCCTGTTGTTTAGCTAAGGGACTCTCCCCTGAAGCCTGCCTCAGCCCGAATCCATGGGGACGTCCTTTCAGAGCCCCTAAGGCAGCTTGCTCTCCGTGGCTCAGCCCTTCTTAGCCTCTGCGAGTTAGTGCAAAGCACAGCGGTGAGCGTGTGACATGGGCGCTGGAATTGAGACCCACCAAACTCATGCCATGTACACGCCACCAAACATTCATGAAACAGAATCAACCATCAGTGCCTGGGCTGCTTCCAGCTGAGGACCCCAAAGCGAAAGGCTCCGTAAGCCATTAGCATTGCCCTCAGGCAGCCGTTTCTTCCAGCAAGCGCTGGCTTAAAGGGGGGATCCCAGAGCTAGACGGAGAAGTTAACGTTTAAACTCCTTAGACTGTAAGAACCGGGGGACGGGAGGCAGCACACAGGTGTTGGGAAGCACAAAAATTAAGGTTACTTGGACCACCTGAGTTCTGTCCCCTTGTGCATCTGCTTTAGGGGACAGTTTTTAATGACACAATCACATGCCCAGTTACACAGCACAGGTGCCTACCCATGGAACTAAAGGAGTAGGCTATTATCTCTGACAAAGAGTCCTGTGGCACCTTAAAGACTAACTGAAATTTTTTCAGAGCATGAGCTTTCGTGGGCTAATACCCACTTCGTCAGATGCATGCTATTATCTCTGTGCACCGACCCAGAAGGGCATGTGACACACACTTCACCAGTGGGTAACAACTGTTTGCCAGACAGCCGTGGAATGTTGGGTGTCAGGACTCTTGGGTTCCACTCTTGGTTCTGGGTGGGAAGTATGGTCTAATGATTACATCCAGCAAAGCCAAGCTAAGATATGGTACATTCATTCCACAAGGCAGCATCACTGAGGGACGATTTAGTTGGGAATTAGTCCTGCTTTGAGCAGGGGGTTGGACTAGATACCTCCTGAGGTCCCTTCCAACCCTGATATTCTATGATTCTGTGAATGAGACTTGCATCGGCCATAAAACAGACCTGGTTATTATTCCCAGCTCTGCCTGAAATGACCTCCCAGATCTCTTAGTTGTAAAATGTGTGCGGGGAGGAGAGGAGGGGTAATGTTTGCCTCTCTCCTACCATAGGGATATGAGGCCTTAGTAATAAGGGACATGAGATGCACAGAAATATTAACAGCAACCATGGGAAAAGTGAGACTAGAATTTGCAGTCTCCTGGCTCCCAGCCTAGTGCACCTTCCCCTGTTCTAACCGACATGTGGATGGGGAGAGTCTCTTTCTTGCTAACCAGCACAAATCCCAACACCAGAGGGATTTCTCTGCCTGCCTTCAAAAGCTCCAGCTATGTCCCATGCTCAGGTTAATCCACCTGAGCTCATCTGCCCACACTGCTCGTTAGCCATCCTCCCAATGCCAAGGGTGGCCACAGACTTCCCAGGAGGGAGCTGAAGCTGACGCTGAGGCTGGAGTTCTGTATGAGTCTAAACAATTGACCTATCCATGGTACTTGCCAAGCCCCCGTTACTGGGTGGGAATGAAATCTACCGCCTGGTCCTTCGTGCTTTTAAAGAATCACCCACTCAAGAGCGAGGTTTCTCGGTTCTCCAGCCAGATGCATCCCTACAGTCCGTGGTAGTAGCCTACTGTTCTGTGTTGAGTTTAGGGGCCACTCTTTCCACTGGGGCCTTTGGGAAAGGTCCCGCCCAGTTCTTGTTCTCCCTGATCACCTCTTTGGGAAAGGAACTGTCTCGTTGTTCAGTGCCTGGTACAGTGGGTGCCTGGTCTGGGATGGGTGCTCCTGGGTGCCATGGCAAGAAGAAGATGAATGAGAGCAGGGTTGGGGCCTTTCATGGCCAGCCCCTGAGGTCTGGGAGCAGGGTCTCTTCTCGGTTTGCCTGTGCTCGGTCAATCTGTCCGTCAGCCCTACAGCAGAGACCGCCCGACTGTGGCTGCCCTTGTATCTGGGATGTCCCTGCCAAGCGCTCCCCGGTCCTCCCAGCCTGATAACAAACACATTGCGCTCTGGGAGGGGAGCCGGCTCTGACTCTTATCTAGCTGGTTTGAATTAGGCAGTGAGGCTCTCTGGAAGCATTGTTCTCATTAGCTCCCCGCGCCCGCCCTGGCGCCGGCTCGCTCACGTTTTATTGGGCAGGTTTTGTTACAAAATCTTCACCAGACCCCACAAAAATGCAGCCACTCTGCACGCTCACCGGGGCCCTGGCCAGAGCCACAGACCCTGCAGAGCCCTACTAACTCAGCACCCTGCTCTGCCCAAGGTGCCTACCCACAACTCTGCCCTGCCCATGGCGCCCACCAACAGCCCTGCTCTGCCTAGGGCAGCTCCCCACAGCCTTGCCCTTTCCTGAGGGCCTGCTCTCTCCAGGGCTTCGCCAGAGTACTGCTGTGTCCTGTCCCGCACTCTCTCCTAAACCAGGGCCTGATGGCACCACCCCTCAACACTGGGACCTGCTGCAAACCCCACCTCCCCGCTGATGGCTGCAGAGAATCGCAGCTGGGGCGCGCTCGCCACAGGGATCCTCCAGACAGTGCTGCTCTCACCCTGCGGTTAACACAGAGCCCCTGGTCCTTGGTGCTGCCTGGACGCAGCCCAGACAGGCCCTGGCCCAGAGTTTACTCAGCAGGTAGGTAGGCAGGTAGGTGGCACACAGCCATGGAGTCAGAGTTGCCAAGGCCAGAAGGGACCATTGTGATCACCTAGCCTGACCTGCTGGGTAACACGGGCCAGAGACCTGCCCCAGTGTAATCCCTAGAGCAAAGGACGACGCACCAGCCTTCTTCCTTTCTCAGTCCTTGTCTGTCTCTGTTGTGTCCCCTACGCCATCCCCACTCTCGCTTGGTTTGTTCTAGCCTGTTACCCTCCCCACAGTCCTGGACAGGCTGTCCCTGCTCAGCCCTTCTCCCAGGTCCCTCCCCAGCCACCTTCCGGTCAGCTCTCGCCCACGTCCCGGCTCCCCCGCTCTCACAGAGCCACATTGCTGCTGGGCCTGCGTGGCTACTGGACTCAATGACTGGCCCATGTCAAGAGATTCTTGCTCCTGCTCTGGTGTCTCCTGGGCTCTGGGGGTGACCGTGGTGAGAAAGGGCAGAAAAGGGACAGGCTGCTTTGTAATTCCTCTGCTTCTCCAGCTGCTGCTGCTCCCTTTGGGGGAACCTGGGCCCAAGCGGAGGGATTCGGGCCCAGTGCTAGTCTGCAGTTACACCGCGCTGAGCTCTCCTCCCAGCTCTCAGGAGCTAAGGTGGAGCTGAAATGGGGGACCCCCCAGCAGCTTGGGAAGAGGCTCCCCATTCATTGAGTAGCGCTCTTCTCTCGGAGTTAGAGCTGACAAACTGCCCCTGCCCAGGCTAGGAGAAACGGGACCAGGCTCGGCTGTGATGCTGGTGGAACCCATAGCAATCTGTGGGTTAATCTGGGGTAACTGCAAGTAGGGGCTGGGCCATTGCACTGGCTCCTGGAGGTGCCACTTCTGCTGTAGCCATGGCTTGCGGATCTGTGCTCACAGAGCCATCTTCACAAGATCAGGCTGGTGCTCTCAGCAGAGTCTGGCTTGGTTAATTAGATTTTGTCTTCCTAAATCCACCCGGCACGTGCTTCGGGTAGCAATAGTGCTCTGGATTCCTGTCCCAAGCTGCTGGGGGCACCAGCCCCGAGCAATAGCTGGTGCATTCCACCCCAGCCACACTGGCTATGACCTTACAGAAGGAAGCAGGTGTCAGCTTGACGAGCAGCTTGGGACCCCAAGAGAAGAAAGGGATCCTCTCAATTCCGTGCCCTGGGCCTCAGTTACACCCGCGTAAATCTGGAGTCAGTGAAGTTGATCCAGATTTACACCTGTGTCATTAAGGACCAAATCTGGCACCCTGTTTGTTGTGCACTGCAGTTACAGCCCCACGGCCAGAGTCTCCCTTCACCCCATCATGACCTCAAGTGTAGAAATACCCAGAGGCCAACCCTGCCCTCCTGCCCAGGAACATCAGCAGGCATGGGGGTTTCGTGGACAGCGGGATCTGGCCCTAACCACTCTCTGCACGAGGCATGAGAAATTCTATGAGAGGCAATAACTCCCCAGCCACCCCATTGATCTTCTATGCTTAGGGTGGGCAGTTAGAGCTCACGCGTCTTGCTTAGCTGCCGTCCCAGCCGGGGCAATGCTGGGTTCTGCATTAGGCCTGCGGTTGCCATGTGTATAATTCAACAGAAAACCGGTTTCCCTGTTACACTGATTCCCTCTCAAAGGAATTTTCAGGGCAGATGGTGAATTGGTCATTGTACCCCGCTGCCCAAATCCCTTTGGGGTGCGTCTGCCCGCAGCTGGGAATGTGCTTCCTTGCACAGGTAGACACACAGTGCCGTGCTGTGCTGGAGCTAGCACACTAAGAATAGCAGCGTGGCCATGGTCATACAGGCGGTGACTTGGGCAGCCACCTGAGGATGTGCTCCGGGGGCCAAGTAACCAGATTTGTATTTGGGCACCTAGGTCAAGGTGCTGCCTGTGCTGCTGTGGCCACCCTGCTCTTTCTAGCCCACTAGCTCGAGAGGAGCTAGTGCGGGTCTGTCTGCCATGCTGAGGTGCCCCCTGACCGCTGTGCAAACTAGCCTCAAACTTCTGGGGCAGGGGATTCAAATGGGTCCCGGCCAACGTGCTCACCACTCTGGCCTTACACATGGGAAGATTGGCACAGTCATAGTTGTTGTGGCTATGTAAGGGACAGAGGCATAATGGGCTGAGGGGCTGAAATCCCCAGACCCAGAATACCTGGTACAACGTTGGTCTCCGTACAATGAAATCTTGCAGTGAGGTGAGTGCAAGTGAAGAAACCTACAGATCCTGGAAGGGGCTCCTAGCGACCCCTTGTGAAGGGGATTCCTAAAAGGCCAGCAGGCTCTGCTCTAGCACTCTATGGGCCTTTGGCAATTCATTCAGACCATAGGAGACTGATGTGATCAATGGAAAAGGAAGTGGACAGCTGCCACAGACAAAAAACCCAGTTGTGGTGGGCCTCAAAGGAAGAAATTCCCCATTTGCCTGGCTGGCACGTTGTCCCTGAGGCAACACTCATGCTCTCAGAAGCCTTGCAGGATGTCCTCAGAGTTAGTAGTTCTGGGCTATTTTGGACCCAGGGGAGTGCACCCCAAAGGAAAGGTACCCTCATACAGCACAGCCGGCAGCTCTGTGGTCTGTGTAGTAAGATGAGGCCTGAGTCCTAGTCTGAGGCCTGAAGCCTGAACCAAAGTAAGCAAGGTATTGCTAAACAAAGCTGGGCTGTGAGCCAGAGGCAGGCCCAAATTGCAGAACTTGGCAAGAAAAGGGCTGCTAGAAAGTACATGCTAATGATATAAGTAGTTGTGCCAAGATGGCACCTGGACATCCCGATATGAGAACACTTCACAGAGAGAACAAGGAACAGCCAGGTGCATCCCAAAGACAGGGTCAAAAGGACAGCATGATGGATAGATCTGTTTGTTTGAACCAGCATGATCAAAGAGGGAGACAGCACCCTAATGAGCCAAGGGGCTGTACTTCAGTATGTCAGCAGGGATAAGTAATCGGTCCTGTACTGTATAAAAGTAGGTCTCGGAGTCCACATCTTTGTCCAGCTGAGGGGGCAGTGGAGAGTCATGCTGTGTCCATTCTCTGGGGGCACATATGGACTAGCAGACCCGTCGATATCTAATCCAGTGAGCTACAGACTGTGTTTCATTTGACAATAAACCTGGTCAGGTGCCTTCGTACATTACTAGAGTCTGTGGTCTTTGGGGGTTCTCTTGGGATCTGCTGTGTCAGCGATCTGCAGAGCTGGAAGAGCTCACAGAGGGTACACGCATGCAGCCGACTGATATCTTCATCGAACAAGAGCAGAGCACCACACTGGTAGATACTGACAACAGCCTGTGCACTGTTGGGGTTGTCTGGAACACCTTGGTGGAGCTCAGCTGCGGCAGTAGCATACAGGAAGAGAGGTGTCTCAGAGGTAGGAAGGGCCCAGGCTATTTAAGGCTTTCTAGGTCAATACCACACTCCGCCTATAAACCAACAGGCAGCCAATGATGAACACAGAACGTGGTTACAACTTCCTTGTCAACGAGAATGATAGAAAGACATATTGGCTTCTGCTGAGCGATGAGCATCTCACGATAACTCGGGATCTACCCCAACTCCGTTCCTTGGAGACAGCTTCAGTGGGTTGAACAGATAAAATTTTTGTCATATCTTTTGGTTGCTTCCCTCAACCCAGCCACATAACCTTTGTCTTCTCTGGACTGAGACTCAGCCAGTTCACTCGCCTCCATGCCCCAACCTCTTCTGGAAAGGGCACTCTGTAGAGACTTGGGTGTGTGTCAATTACACAAGGGAACACCAAGCCCAGTGGCAGTTTGAGTGGTACAGAAGAAAGCGTGGTTTTACTGTAACCTGTTGCCAATGAGCATCGTGATCTGTTTCTGGATGTCATAGAATCATAGAGTATCAGGGTTGGAAGGGACCTCAGGAGGTATCTAGTCCAACCCCCTGCTCAAAGCAGGACCAACCCCAACTAAATCATCCAAGCCAGGGCTTTGTCAAGCCTGACCTTAAAAACCTCTCCATCTCCCAGGGTGACTTGGAAGACAAAGTTTGGACCAAGGTCATCCCAGATGAGCCCCTATCCAATAGGGTAAGGCAGATCAGAGAAAGCAAATGATAAGAACAGGGCAGTGAGCATGAACAGCTGCCTGGTGGGAAGCAGCAGAAGGCAGGCCAGCCAGCAGAGGCTGATAGATGGCCGAAGTAGAGCCTGGAATATCTGGAGCCTAGAGGAGCAGGCCCTGTAGGTCTGGGGAAGCGCTGTGGTGGCTGCAGTCGGAGGCGTGAGTGAAGCATGTGTTGTCCTCCCAGTCCAGAGCTAGCTCTGATCCAGCTCGCGTGAGGAACAATAGCAGTGAAGCCACTGCAGCCCCGGCTAGCCGCCTGAGTCATTACCCAGAGTCCTACACCAGCTTCCCTGCTATTGGTACTTACGCGAGCTGGACTAAAGCTAATTCAGGGGTATCCACATGTGCTACAATCGCACCTCCAACTGCAGTGTAGACACAATCTAAGAGCAGTGCTGGGAAGAGGAGTCCAGAGGGACAGCCACGTAAAAAGCCATGAGATCCCGGCGGGCTCTTGAGGAGGACCTAGAATAATCTGACTGGACACCCCTGGGAAGCATTTACATCACCCCAAAGGAAGGGCAGCCAGCCCTGCAGAGATGAGAAGCAGCAAGTGGCCTGAGACAGGCTCACTCCTCCAGGGTCCCCAAAGGGCTCCAGGCACATGCCTCCACATTGCTGGCAGAGCCCTGGGAAAGGCAGAGCCGTTATTGAGAAGATAGGGATCAGATACAAGGTCAGTTCCCCGTGCGCACGGGACAAAGGGCTGAAACCCAGGCCCAGAGCAGAGGCCAAAAGGCAAGGGGCTGTCAGAGGAGTTTCATGTGGGAACCACAGGAGCTGAGGGACCTGGCAGGTAAGCTGGGGGCACTCTCACTGCTATCTATAGGAAAGATGCTGCTAAGGGGGAATCATGGGCCCTTGATGTGGCCAACAAGTAGGGAGACAACACTAACGTGACCAGAGATGAGGTCAAACCTAGGCCTGGGAGTCCAAGGGCCTAAATAACCATCATCTCCCAAGGGACTGATAGGCTTGAACAAGACTTGAAGGACTTTGCATTGTCCTATAAGGCTGCCCCTAAGGGCCTAGTTAAGAATTACTTTACTTTTTCCGGTATTTAACACATGAACTGGGTCAGACCAATGGTCCATCTTGCCCAGTATCCTGTCTCCAGCAGTGGCCAGTGCTAGAACTTCAAGGAGAGTGTACAGAACAGAGCAATTTAGAAGAGATCCACCCCTTTGTTCCCCTCCCAGCTTCTGGCAGTCAAAGATATGAGAACATCCCGAGCATGGGGCTACATCACTGATCATCTTGGCTATTAGCCATTGATAGACCTATCCTCCATCCTCCATTAAGTTATCCAGTTCTTTTTTGAACCCAATTATACTTTTGTGCATCATAACATCCCCTGGCAATGAGTTCCACAGGTTGACTGTGCATTGTGTGAAGTAATACTTCCTTACTGCTGCTTAATTTCATTGGGTGAGATTGGTTCTTGTGTTATGTGAAGGGGTAAATTACCTTTCCCTATTTGCTTTCTCCACACCACTCATGATTTTATAGACCTCTGTCATATCCCCACTTAGTCATCTCTTTTCTACCTTGAACAGTTCCAGTCTTTTTAATTTTCTTCTTGTATGGAAGCTGTTCAACACCCTCATTATTTTTTGTCCTTTTCTGCATCTTTTTCCAATTCTAATATATCTTTTTTTGAGATAAGGTGATGGGATCTGCATACAATATCCATGGTGTGGATGTACCATGGATGTATATAGAGGCATTATGATATTTTCTGTCTTATTATCTGTCCCTTTCCTAATGATTCCCAATACTCTGTTCGCTTTTTTAACTGCCGCTGCACGTCGGGTTGATGCTTTCAGAGAACTCTCCGCCATGATTCCAAGATCTCTTTCTTGAGTGGTAACAGCAAATTTTGACCCCATCATTTTGTATGTATAGCTGGGATGATGTTTTCCAGTGTGCGTTATTTTGCATTTATCAACCTTGAATTTTGTCTGTCATTTTGTTGCCCAGCCATCCAATTTTGTGAGATTTTCCTGTAACTCTTCACAGGCAGCTTGGAATTTAACTATCTTAAATAATTTTGTATCATCTGCCAACTTTGCCACTTCACTGTTCACTCCCTTTTTCCATTTATGAACATATTAGACTGAGGAGGTCCCAGTATAGATCGTTGGGGACAGGCCCGCCCACAGCAATTCCGGGCCCCAGGGTAGAACAGTCAATTATCCCCCTAGAAAGCAGCTGTCTGGCCCCCCTGCCTAGGGAATATCCCCACGGAAGGGTCTCTGAGCCACCCCCCCCCCACACACACACAGGATCACTTGGTGCGGAGCCAAGCAAGATGACACCCCAGATAGCTGCTGCAGAGGAGTGAGGGACGATGCAAGGTGTAAGGCAGGAACGAGGCCAGGTGCAGGGAGGAACTCACCTTGGCATTGCACCCACCAGTGCCAAGTGGCTGCAAAATGGGCCATGAAGCCTCACCCCTCCAAAATACCCCCAGCACAGGGGTCTCCGTGGCAGGTCCAGAGCCAATTATAGCAGCTCCTTGCTTCCTTCACCGGAGCCCAGAGACAAGGGAGCAGGACCAGGGCGTTCTAGTGTGGGGCAGGAGGAGAGCTTGATGGCAAGGTCAGCCTATGTCCTGGCGATTCCCAGCTGCCTCCAGGCCCATGGGGCCAAGGCAGCCAAGGCAGAAAAAAGTGCAGCCCTCAGGGCTCCACTCACCAACACTGAGGGCTGAATTGCCGGGAGAAACAGGCATCACCCCTCTGACCCTGCATGGAGGGGGTGTCACCCAAAGGACCCATGTCCCCAAAAGTGGGTGGATCTGAGTCCCAGAGGCTGTGCTCCCCACCTGCCCCATAGCAGGTGCCTGTGAGGCTGGAGCACAGTGCCCCTCCTGCATCGCAGGTGCTGCTGGTGGACTGGGCCCCCCTCTGCTCCCAGCGGGGCGATGAATAGGAGGAGCCATGAGTCAGCGACATGGACTAATGACTGGGATCGAGACAGTGGCTGAGCAGGACCAGGGGCCATGCAAGGAACTGCAAAAGAGGATGGCAGGAAATCCTGATCCACACAATGGACAATTAGCCTGTGGAACTCATGGCCATAAGGGCCCCTGGAGGCCAGGAGCTGACTAAGCTTCAGAACAGAGGCCTGTTTCAGCGCTGGGTTACATACTATAGTTAGTAGTACCCTATCTCGTCCTGGTGACATTACTGCTTAATATATCTGTTGTTCCAATACCTCTTCTACTGACACCTCAATCTGGGCCAGAACTTCCAATTTATTGCTCAGAAACACTAGATCTGATATGGGTGTGGTTAATTACCCTCCCTGATACTACGAAGAGGATAGATAGACAGCTAGAGAGATCTATGCTATGAATGTTGTATATAAAAGATAGCTAGATCTGTGTATATGGAGACAGTTTGAGTAAAGAGCGCCATCTTTACAGGCTCGTATGACTTCAGACATGCCAAGTCCCATACGTTGCTTGCAAGAGTCGTGATTTCTAAGGGCTTGGCTACACTTGCAGATGTAGAGCACTTTGGGTTAAACCAGCCTTCGGCAAGTGCATTCAGGAAAGCACCGCAGTCTTTCCACACTGACAGCTGCAAGCGCACTAGCGTGGCCACATCTGAGTCCGTTAATCAGAAAGGGTATTTCTCTATGACACATGCATCTTTCGGAACACTTGTCTATTCAGAAAGATGCAAGCTGGGACTTTTTTCCCAGGCCAGAAGATCACCGTAGGATGCCCATTGCGATCCTTGGAGACCCTGCTTACCCTTTAATGCCATGGCTCATGAAACTCTACCAGGGAGCCTTGACAGCAGCAAGGACCTGTTCAACAACCAGCTGAGCTGGTACCGAATGACTGTGGAGTGTGCTTTTGGCCCATTCAAGGGCCGCTGGTGCTCTCTGTTTGGGAAGCTAGACCTGGCTGATGACAGCATCCCCGCAGTTATATCCGCGTGCTGTACCCTCCATAACATTTGTGAAGGGAAGGGTGAAAGCTTCATTCAGGCATGGAACTCGGAGGTTTCAACACCTGGAGGCTGAATTTGAACAGCCGGAGAGCAGGGCTATTAGAGGGGCCCAGTGCGGGGCTGCAAGGATTAGGGATGCTTTGAGGAAGCAATTTGAGGCTAAAAGCCACCAGTAATGTCTGGTTCCCTCACGGGAGTGAAGTGCAGTGGTTCCATTGTTAGTATGAATCTGTGTTTGCTACGCTGACTTCCAGAGACCTGTTGCTTTCCTGGGCTAAGGTATCTTTTACTTTATGCAATAATGAAGAATGTTTTCAAAGCCAAAAAATCCATTTATTGAAAAGAAAATTCATTTATTTAAAAAATACACAACTACTTGGGATACAGAAACGGCAAGGGGATGGGGTGGGGAACCGTACAATCACAGACTTGCGTATGTCCTGTTATCATACTCGGGAATCCTGTCTGGAGTGCTAGGCACTGAGTGCTGCACTTCAGAATGGCTATAAGGCATTGTGATGTGGGCTGAGTGTAGTGGTAGTTTTCATGGCTGGGTGGTGAAGCTACAGGTGTTGGAGGTAGCTAGGGACAGTAAGAACCCGGATTTTGGGGAAAGTGGGTTGGAAGTGACCTGGGGGCACAAGGGAAAGAGTTTTGAGACAAGGACTGCAGGGGGAGGGGAACATGGTAGTGCTCCACCTGCATGGCGACGAGCACCTGGATAGAATCCACTTGGCACTTCATTATGCTGATCAGAAGATCCGTGCTTTGCCCCTGGTGCTCCGCCGTTTTCCTGGTGGATCCTCCTTTCACTCTCCCTCAACTCCTGCACCTTTAGACTCTCGTTCAGTGACTGCTGCATTTCTTCATGCAGCATGTCTTCGTTGCTTTTAAGTGGCCTCTTCCTGAGTCTTCTCAGTCTGTCGGCTGGTGATAAGATGGACGGCTGAGATCTCGAGCTTGCACCTGTAAAGGCAAAATGCAACACTTAACAGAGGCAGCATTGTTCACAGCAGACAGAGCAATGATTGCCCTGCACACAAGGAGGGCAAGCACAGTCTACACAATGGCATAATTTGCCCATCCCAAAGCGAGCGCACATTACCCGTGGGAGCCCCAAAATGGTGAGTAAGCCAAGGGTCAAGGGGAACTGATTGTTTTGTGGCTGTACTGTCCTCTGGGTTTCTGTGCCTTGGGGAGAGCCAACAACTGCAGGGGGAACATACAATGAACACTGTCCCAACATTTTCCACAGGAGTTCGTCCTGGAAGATCTCTCACTGCTGTGGGTGACTGGGGAAGCAAGGGAGGGTCTTGTACTACAATGCGGCTTCTGCCCTGGCCCATATGCAGCTTGCCTGCATGCAGCAATGGTCCCCTGCTGCTCACAGCACAGCGGCGTGAACACGTTAGCCTGACTGTGACAAGGACCATGGTGGCTCTCCCAATAAACCTGCGCAAGCTCATTGCCCAAGTTCTGGATGAGATCTTTGAAGAGATCACAGAGGCCGATTATCGCGATGTGATAGAGCACATCAACGTCCTATTCCACATCTAGTTACGCATGCAGCCCAAACTCTCCTTGCCCCAAGAACCTCCACCAAAAATCTTCCTTCCCGAAAAAAAGCCGCTTACCGGGAACCTGCTCTTGTGTTTGTCCTTCCCCAAGCACCAGCCACTGCGACTGGTGAAGAGCTCCGGCTGCATGCCTTGAGGGATTCCAGGGTGTCTCCTCCTGCCTCAGCAGCCTCACTCCCGCTTTCCTCCTTCTCACCCCTTGCTGGACTGGGCTCTGAAGTGTCCATGGCGATCTTCGGAGTGGAGATGGGGTCTCCCCCAACTATTGTATCCAGCTCTTTCTAGAATCAGCAGGTCGCGGGGGCAGCACCGGAGCAGCCATTTGCCTTGCGGGCTTTGCAGTAGGCATTCCGCAGCTCCTTCACTTTAACCCTGCACTACGTCCCGGTCATGGCCCCTTTCCATCATGTCCCCTGATGTCTGCCTGAAGGTATCATAATTTCTATAGCTGGAGTGCAGCTGGGACTGCACAGCTTCCTCCCTCCAAACACTGATGAGGTCCAGCACCTCGCCAATGTTCCAGACTGGGAATCACCTAACGCGTGGAGACATGGTTACCCAGCAAGATTCACTGTGAGCACTGTGCACCTGGCTGAGCAAACAGGAAGGGGATTTTCAAAATTCCCAGGGAATTTAAAGGGTGGGTCTGATGGTTGGTCACCTGAGAGCAGGGCAATAGAGTTCAAACTGATGACCAGAGTGGCTAGAAAGAGGCGTTGTGGGACATTTCTGGAGGCCAATCAGAGTGCATTAGGCATCCACACTGGCGCCGTGGTGCTCCAGCGGGGGCGCATCAAACGTTATTCCTCTCACTGAGGTGGATTATCAGGAGCACTTCAGCCAGGGAGTCAGAGTGCTCTATGTGCCTTGCCAGTGTGGACGGGAGTGAGGTAGAGTGCTCTGGGTGGCTTTATTGCGCTCTAAGGTGCAAGCGTAGCCAAGGCCTAGGTATAATTAGGCCTCACTCATGATCTCGTGATAGAACTCTCAACATTTCTGGATTATTTTTTTTTCAGCACTGGCACATTCTTAAAATGTGTTTCCAGTCAAACAGGGGTTACCCCACCCTAAATAAAGGAATGTGGTTTCTCCAGGGAGCAGTGACTTCCAGAGACAATGAGAATTCATTTACATGTCAGATAAACAAAGCTACCAGGCTAACAAGTGAGGGGGTGGGGGTGGGGGGAGAGAGTGTAGCTACACCCCAGCAGGGAAGAGAAACTTCATCTGAGAGATAAGGAGGTGGGGGAAGGCCAAACCTCAAATAAGCAATGGAATCAACTGATTGTATACAGTAATATTGTACCATGTAAGGTCTTCGGTGATTGATATAATTGGGAAATGTCTGTCTGAAACACGAGAGGAGGAATTATGAATACTCACTGACATCCTGTTTTACAAACCAAGGAAGGCACAGCAAGCTGTCAGCTCCAGGCAGCTGCTCCCCCGCCGGTTTGGGGGGTGGAAGAGAGGGGACCCCACTGTAGCCCCCCAGGCTTGGGGAGAACGAAGAACCCTACAGAGCAGAGGTGCCGTGGGGCTGAAATGAGGAGGGTGAAGGCTGATGGGGTTGGGGCCTGTGCTGAGGGTGGGTTGTGAACAGATGGGGCTGTGCTGGAAGGGTGAGCTGAGGGTGGTGGGGGTCGACGGGGTGGGGGAGCTGAACTGATGGGGTGGTTGATGATGGAGGCTGGAGGACTGAACTGAGGGGCAGCTGAATTGAGGGGGATTGGGTGGGTAGAGAACTGATGGGGACCCAGGGGACAGGGTTAATAGCTGGGCAGGAGAGGGGCACATAGATGGAGTGAGAGTCCCTGCAGCACTGGCCAAAATCGCCTTACCCAGTACATGTGGGAGAGAGGGCAGCACCAATTGCCACATGCCCACTCCCTGGGGTGGGCACGGGGAGTCCAAACATCAAGCGACGGACCGAAAAACACACACTCTGAGTTTAGGGCCAATCATGTGATTTTGGGGGTCCGACTCTGACTGTTGCTTTCTGGAAGCCAGCAATCCTGTGACCGTGTAGCGTTGTTCACAGATGTGTAAGTTCGATACACTCGCTGTGGGCTGTAAGTGCAACTCTCGGCAATCTAGGGAGTGGGTTTTAAGGGCTGTCCTGGCCAGATAAACAACCCGCTCACTGGCCCATTCAGAGGGGTCTGATGCTCTGACCCCTTTCTACCCTCTCATTGGTCCATCTCCCTCAGCATTCCCCAGTCCCATGCGTGCACAGAGGCTGGTGGGGCCCGAAGTATCAGCCCCAAGAGTTGGTGGGAGAAGGTTGTTCCGGGGACCATGCTTACCCGGGATAACACACCCCAATCCAAGGCACACAATGCAGCCCGGCCCAGAGGCACTAACACAGACTCCTTACACAGCTGGGGGTCGGCAGTGGGGGGTATTCAGGGAATGCCCCTTTCCCTGAGCTGTGAACTCAGCAGGCCAGGCAGAAACACTTTCCCTTCCTTTCAAAGGCCCCCTGTGACAGATGGACTCTTTCCAGGACCCTGCCCAGGGAGACCCTAGAATAAATCTCCCAGGGACGTGGAGCAGCTGCCAAGCCACTCGGGGAATGGGGAAAAGTTGCCAGGGGCCAGGCACTGGCTTACCCGCACCAGCCCCGCCACAGGCCATTCACACAGATCCACACTGTTGACTGAGCCAAAAATAACTCCCTTGAAAACCCCTCCCTCTCTGAAAGGGGAGCTTCCCCGAGGACAATATCAATATTTATAAACGCCGGGACTTCCGGGCCCAGGAGATTTATACGGGAACGGGGCTGTCAGGCTAAATTCCTGCCGTCCCCGCCCGCTAGCTATGAATAGCCTCGGCCAGGCTGGCTGCCTCTCGGGGAGGTCTGCTGGGCGTTGGTGGGGAACGGGGTTCTGCAAAGACTGCCGCTCGCAAGCAAGCTGGGATTGTGGACTGGGAAAGGAGGCCGGAGCTGCCGTAACGGGGGTCTTGCCTGCTGGCTTTGGTTGGGGCCAGCCTCCAGGACCACAGCCAGGTGTGGAGCCTTGGCCAAGCCAGGAGTCAAGGGCCTAGGTCAGGGCTGCAGCCGGGAGCCAGAGCCATGGCTGGGAGCACGGTTGGCGCAGAGTTGGGGGCAGAGCAGGGACGGGTAGTGCTCCCTCTCTGCCCCTCATGGGGGCTGGCCTGGGCCAGCCGCGCTCCACCAAATGTTCCTCTAGGGGGGCATGCCCCACAGTTGTGGGACTGCTGTTCTAGGGGACTGTTCCTGCCAATGTAATGTAGTTACACTTGAGGCCAGAACTGGGAAAGAACAGCTAAGTCAGACCCAAGGATCTGGCCCCAAGGAAGCCAATGTTGGCTGTGACTCTTCACTATTTTCAGTGTGAAATTTCTCACCCAAGTCACCTGATATTGCTTCTACTCCCTCATTGGATGACTGAAGCATTTAAAATAGAATGTTGAGGGGCGGCAGCGAAGAACGCACGCATCATCAATTAGGCTCAAATTCATGGATCTCTTGGGATCAGTGACAAATTTCATGCACACCAGCAGGATCAACAACAACCAACATAAGCCAGCAAGTACCGGGGAGAGAACTTGCTATGTGTGCTGGAGAGCAGTCACAAAGCACGCTTCCTATTCTCTGACTAGCTCTAGTTAGGCCCACACAGCAGCGCCTA
Organism: Dermatemys mawii; assembly: GCA_007922305.1. Classification (NCBI taxonomy): domain Eukaryota; kingdom Metazoa; phylum Chordata; order Testudines; family Dermatemydidae; genus Dermatemys; species Dermatemys mawii. The sequence continues at coordinate 15,718,914 of ML677380.1, forward strand.
CATGGTGAGCTCTAAAGAGGTGACTTGGCACAAGCCTTTGCCCTCTTGAAAGCTGTGATCCATGTAGCCATCTGCATGGAACTTGGAGGGAGGAGCACAGGTTGCAGGAGGGCAGGGTTTGGTGGAGGCCCCGCAGAGTCAGTCTGTGTGCATGTGGCTGGAATGCTGGCCGCAGTTGCAGCATCTCTGTCAATGGTTCTCTTAATAAAGAGCCAATGAATTTTAAGAACATGGAATTGTCTTGTGTTATTACCCATCACATAGTACATGAAACATGGAAGCAGTAGCTAGTCAAGTCAGTAGTGTAGTCAAGGGTAAACTTCTTACATGGGGAGTTAGGACTTTAGGTTAAGTTAATTTACCGTTTCTTTTTTTCTTTTTACCACTACAATCCTGAGTCTAGTGAGCCCCACAGCCAGGAAAAGAGTGGAATTAACTGGCAAAAACAGAACCAATAGGCAGCAAGGATGACCCAGACCACCAGGAACAGACAAAAGAGTCCTGCCCAAGTATGGAAGCAAGAACTGTGTCTGGCTACAGAGCGGATAATGGGGGATAGAGATGAGAAAATGAAGATAATTTTCTTTTACTATCCGTTTGGAGAAAACGACAAGGAATGAGTGAGATGCAGTTGCCCAGAATAATGCCCCAGATCCTGGAACAGCTAATAAAGGTGTCTGATGAGAACTGTGACCCCAGACACAATGAGATTGTAGAGACAGTCTGGTTTCTCCCCCACCCAACCCAAGAAGCAGGTATTCTACCAGAATAAAAGGACATACTTCAAGGAGATGGACACCTGGAGGCCAAGCTGAAGTTAGAAACAGACCCTACGTGCAGGCCAGGAGACGAGTGACAGAGTTCTACATTACATTAAAGAGATGAGAACTCCGGCATCCACAAGTAGCTTTGGAGACATTGAAGATTCTTTAGTAAGAGACAGACTCATTTGTGAGACCCAGGATTCCAGCTTACAAGTGAGATTGTTGAGAGAAACAATTCTAACCCTAAAGAAATGCCTCCAAATAGCAACAGCAGCTGAACTGTCCAAGGAAAGGGCCAAACCCATGTCAACCATTGGTGCCAAACAAATACCTGGGGTCCAACTAAAAGAACCCAGGTGGCAGGATAGAGACAGATTGACCAAGAATGTGGGCTTCATGGTCCAAGACATGTACTGTGGAAAGTGACAGGAAAGACAGAAAGAAAAATGCCAGCCTGTGTGTGAGGGACATGGGAAACAGAACCACTTGACATCCCATTGCCACGACTACCTTGGGAATTAAAAAGGAGCAGAACATGCCAAGAGTGAGGATGTAGAGACTTGCACTGAAGAGGAGGAAATCTGCCATGTAACGTCAACAGATCCAAAGGTTCTCTGTGTACACACACTGCAGAAGAAGGCAGCCAGCCATTCAACTGCTGTTTAGGCAACTCTGTTATTGGATGCATTGCAGCTGCATTGCAGAACCAGCTCCAGTGTAATCCCAGCAACATTGATAAGCACCAGTAGCAGACTGGAGAAACGTGACCACATGCGGATGATGTACAGTAAACCCATTCTGAGGCCACTGGACAAATCCAGAATGTCGATAAGAAACCCCTAAAACAAAGAGATGTAATCGCTTGGAGTTGAGAGCAGCTGACACATGGGAGAACCAACGACTGCTGAGTTACTGCAGTGCAAGCCATAGATTTGATCACAGCTCAACATCAGAATATCCTCAACAAGAGAGAGGAGGGAGAAGAGTCACCATGGGCCTAGCCCAGCATTCTGCCAGAATAGAAGGATACACTGCAAAGAGATGGACACCTGGAGGCCAAGCTGAAGTTAGAAACAGACCCCCAGGTGCAGCCCCGGAGACGAGTGGAACATGGAGTTCTATTAGCCCTGATGGAGTCACGGAAGGAACTGGCAAGCCTGACATTCTTATCATAGGAGAAGGAGATGTCTTGGAAGAGGCAAGGCAGGACTCAGAGACGTTAAGGACAGAAGGGACCATCACAATCATGCCAAGCTTCAGCAACTCTGAAACTGTTGCTGGGCATGGACTACTAGGCTGAATGCAGACGAGCTGAAGGTGAGGAAGACCGTGGTCCCCTGCACCAGACATCAAAGGGACCCCAGCCAGATCCTGAGGCCCAGGAAGGGGATATGCTGACAGGAGCTCCGGTTGGGCTCTTTGGAACAGAATGACGCCATTGGTTCTCTCTGGGCACCAGCTGGATGTGTATTCTGAGCACACACCACTAGAAGAAGTCTCTGCTTTGGTGCATCCAGCAACTACAACACATCCTTGTGGCTCCAGTGTGACGAGGTGAGGATAAGGCACTGCCCTGGAAAGTCACTGCTGGTGGCAGATACACAGAGCGGGGCGGGCCGTCCTGAATCCAACACAGAGGACCCTGCAGAACCAGAGAGAAAGTCAATCAACATCCTGCAATACCACTGCATCTCTGCTAGGAGGCTCCAGGAATCCAGCCAAGCCCCACACAGAATAGGGTGCCATGGGCAGGAAACAATTCACACTGCTGGGCTGGCCAGATCACAAGAAGCAAATACCCCAGGAGGTTCCCCCTACCGCCAGGGGATGGCTGAAGTGTGTGCAAGATGGGGTTTTGTTTCAGGGGGACTGAGCAGTAAGATGACTAGAGACGGAAACATGCCTTGTACTCGGGAACAGAGTCTGCCTGAGACCAGCCAGGGAGCATATCTACAGGCCAGGCATGACAGCCCAATTGAGAGCATATATGGAAGAGTGCGAGGTGTGCCGAGTGTAGGGATAGACAACAGAAATCTTTACAGCCCCATGAAATTCCAACCTGATCTGGGAAAAGATCAGAACAGACCTATTCACTTTTGATGTCAGGAATTCTCTGGTCCCAATGCATCATAGCTCCAGCTTCCAGGTGGTGGACTGTCTGGAGGACACTCAGACAAGATCTGTGATCAGGAAACTGAAGGCACATTTTGCCAAGTCTGGCACACCAGACATACTCTGCTTGAACAATGGACACAGGATATGGCAGCAGAATTCAGTGATTCGACGGAAATTGCATCGTGGGTACTCACAAAGCATCAGGACTCAGGACAGCAATAGAGATAAAACCAAATACAACTGTGCAATAACAGGAGATAGCTGGCACACCTAGACAGATGGAGCGATGGCCAGGACCAGGAGGATTTAGAAAGAGCCTCAGCTTCAAATGGCCTGATGCAGAACAGTCAAAAGACACCACATATATGAACAACACAAAGGGACAACAGGACACCACACAACAGAACGAAGGCAGCGACTGGGTGGAAGCAAGTCCATCTCCAGACAGTGATAACACAAACAAGAAGTGGGAGATGGATTTGAAGACCGGCAGACTTAAAGGGTTATAAGACCTAAGAGGCCCCACTGGATGGGAGCACAGGCCATGTCCGTAGGGGACCCTTATATTGGTAACCTCTGTCTTGCCCTTCAGAAAATGCTGGCACTGCATGGAACTTGGAGAGAGGAGTACAGATTGCAGGACGGAAAGGTTTAGAGGCAGCACCAGGAAGTTAGTCTGTGTGCACATGGCTGGAATGTGAGCTGCAGTTGCAGCACCTCTGTAAATAGTTCTCTTAATAAAGAGCAAGTGGAGTTTAAGAAATGTGGCATCTTCACATGTTATTATGTAGCACATGGTACGTGGAACAATCCAAACCAGTTAAGGTCACAAATGAAAATAAAAGTAATGGTCCCAGATCCCTTCGTACGCATACTTGTCCATCGCACCAACTATCTCATAGCTTATCACTGACTGAAACCGTCGCTCAGCAGAATGCCAGGCCTGGAATAGCAGGGCTGCTATGGGACAAGACTAAGGCCCGTAAGCACAGATTGGAAGAGTGCTGGCATGCAAGGGCAGAACTAGGAATGCTGCAGATTGGGCTTGAGGGGCATTGGCCAGGTTTGAGGGTGTAGGGAGGCGCAGAACTAGAGAAAAACGAGTGGTGATGCAGGATTATTATGCATAAGACAAGCTGGCAAAGCAGGGGTAACATGGACTAGAGCTGAGGTCCGTGATGCAATGTTTTCAGCTCTCTGTTCTTAGGGATCATGCTTTGATTGTTTTGATCCTAAATCAGATCACTGGGGCTGGAGATGAAAGTGTCACAGACCTGGAAGGGGAGTCTGCTTCTAGTCCATTAGCAGAGGTGTGAGTGAATAAATCTGGATTTTGGTACACAGAGAAGCATGGATTATGCACTTTCCTTGGCAACCCAGAGTGTCTCTTTGGGTCCATTTGGAGGGCTTGTTCCTGGTGTTCCACTCCATTAGTAGCTGTGTTATGCCAGCACATGTAAATAATTATTCTGGCTCGGCTTCCCCAATGGAGTGTTGTGTGAGACCTGACCCTGGAGCGGCCTGTCCCGCTCCTCCACTTCAAGCGGAGTCTGTTCTCAGCACTGCTGAGGGACTAATTCCCCAGGGCTCTGGGCTTTGCTGCCCTGTGGGAACTTTGCTGGATGTTTTCAGAAAAAAAACGATAGCTGGGTGTTTTCAGAAAAAAGCACATTTCCAGGAGACCAAGCGGGAGGCCTTTTCAGATCCCTTTTCTGACCTCCAAGAAACTGATAGTGGGGAAAAAAATCTGAATCTCATGAAACTCCTCTAGCTTTTTTGGCTGGAAAATGAAGACACTTTAAAAACAAACAAACCAGCATCACTGAGTTGAGATTTTCTTTGCAGGGATTTGCCTAAGAATGAATGCTCATGTCTGCGCCATAAACCCTTGGAAACAGAGAGGATTATAGCGGAAAGCTGAACTGTAAAAAGGTTGAATGTCCCCCAGAATATGGGGCTGCATAACCTGTGTGGTATAAATGAAATATAAGTCATAGAAATACCCAATTTGTTCAAACTCCAACAGTGCCCTCCAGCGTTACAAAAGGGGTATTACAATCTAGAGATGGGAACTGTGTGTGGGGGATGGGCTAACTGGACCCAGCAGTCACTTAGATCCTCACTTAGCATATGTATAGGCTTTGAGCTGGGGGCACGACTGCCAGCTGAAGGAGACCTACCCTCACTAGTATGAGGGAGACATAAACGGACACTAAATTGGGAGGAATGGTAGATACGTTGGAGGGTAGGGGTAAGATACAGAGGGACCCAGATAAATTAGAGGATTGGGCCAAAAGAAATCTGATGAGGTTCAACAAAGTCAAATGAACAGTCCTGCACTTAGGAAGGAAGAATCCCATGCACTGCTACAGACTAGGGATCGAATGGCTAGGCAGCAGTTCTGCAGGAAAGGACCTAGGGGTTACAGTGGACAAGAAGCTGGATGTGAGTCAACAGTGTGCCCTTGTTGCCAAGAAGGCTAACGGCATTTTGGGCTGTGTAAGTAGGAGCATTGCCAGCAGATTGAGGTATATATTCATTCCCCTCTATTTGGCACTGGTGAGGCCTCATCTGGAGTACTGTGTCCAGTTTTGGGCCCCACACTACAAGAAGGATGTGGAAAAATTGGAAAGAGTCCAGTGAAGGGCAACAAAAATGATTATGGGGCTGGGGCACATGACTTGTGAGGAGAGTCTGAGGGAACTGGGATTGTTTAGTCTGCAGAAGAGAAGAGTGAGGGGGGATTTGATAGCTGCTTTCAGCTACCTGAAAGGGGGTTCCAAAGAGGATGGATCTAGACTGTTCTCAGTGGTAGCAGATGACAGAACAAGGAGTAATGGTCTCAAGTTGCAGTGGAGGAGGTTTAGGTTGGATATTAGGAAAAATGTTTTCACTAGGAGGGTGGTGAAGCACCGGAATGGGTTCCCTAGGGAGGTGGTGGAATCTCCTTCCTTAGAGGTTTTTAAGGTCAGGCTTGACAAAGCCCTGGCTGGGATGATTTAGTTGGCTATTAGTCCTGTTTTCAGCAGGGGGTTGGACTAGATACCTCCTGAGGTCCCTTCCAATCCTGAGATTCTATAATTTTATGATCCCCTCACCGTCAACCTACTGCACTAAAACTAGCAGTGCATCCACACTGGAGCTAGGGGCTAACGGCCCCAAGTACAGACCTAGTCTGTTGAACAAGATCGTACTGAGATGACTAGCCCTTGGGCATCGACTGATCTCGGAATTACACTCCCAGCTCCAGTGCAGACAAATCCGTAGTCTGATGATCTGACAGAACGGTGCCGTTACCAAAGCCCCTGCTGGGGGAAATGTATCTGTGCTAGCGGAGCAGGAGTCAACCCAGGAATGCTCTCAAGGTGAGAATGTTGAAAGCTTGATACAGCAGGGCCAGCCCCAGCCACTCAAACATCCTGCATCTGCCCTGTTAAAATCTTGAGACTGGCTTACATGTCAGGAGAGTGCAACAAATTAGGCAGTTGAGGGGTTTTTTAAATTTTCCTTCTGGTTTTTGAGTCTTCAAGGTGCACTTGGTCTTATCCAAAACCACGAGGGGACAAGGAAATTCCCACATCACCATCTGAGTGGAGGATCTGGGGCTTCAAGGAAAACACCCAATATTGTGAGGTTCTTGTTAAAGTTGCAGGAGAGTGGGATGTCCCAGCTTTGGAGAGTCCCAAGTCGGAGATGGTCTCCAGTGTGAGATAGTCTCCCCAGGAGGTGATCCAGTCTGAAATGATCCTTCTTAAAACACCCAACCTCTCAGGGTGTTCTGTGTTTTAAGTCCCGGTTGGTCTGAGTCTCATTAAAAATGGACACTGTTTCAGCTCTCTGGCTTTACGCTTTCGGTGCTTATCAACACAAAGGAGATTATCCGACCCTCTAGGACCTGGCAAATGGGCCAGGAATGATACAAGGTCAGCCATACCTCTCACGCCTGGCCGGAATCCAACAAAACAGGGGTGGGGGGTAGGACGAGAGCAGGCCCCTCCAAACCTAATTTCTGAGTCACCCCCCTGTGGCCTGTGTACATGCCGAGCTCCGCAGGGCCAGGCAGGGAGTCACTGGAGAAGGGTGCTGCCTGCACCTGGGTCTTGGGGGAGGAGGAAGATCCTGAGAGGGTGCCGGGGGTGTGTAGAAGGAGAGTCCTGGGGAAATGGGGTAGATCACAAAGTGGTGGACGACAGGTAGTTCCCGAGGAAGGCTGGAGATGCTGATGTCCCATATCCGGCTGCACTAGGCCCAGGAGTGCGGGGGGGTTGGGGGCGGGGGGATGCATCCCAGTGGAGAGCCTGCAATAAGCAATGCTGTGATGGACAAGAGAGGGGCACTGTGGGGTGGGGGGAGCGGTGCTGGGGGAAGGGGCCAGCCTCCCTCTGTGCGGAAGCTGGGCCCAGCCCTGCAGGAGAGGAGCCACCACCGGAAGGTGATTGTGGGGCAGGCTCAGTGCCCCTGGGAATGTTTCACCAGCCGCCTGTGCCCAGCAGTAAGTGAAAAGCGTCCGGGTAAGAGTCTGGTAAGAGCTTAGGGCAAAGGGTCTGATTTCGTCTCAACCAGATCAGACCAATCTGTAGGGCCTGATCCTGCTCCCATGGACGACAGCAGAATCAGGCCGGGGCACATGGTTTCCAGCTTGTCTATTTTGTGTGACACGGTAGTGACACCTAGTGGTCAATCTGCAAATACACCCCTATCCATGGCTACACTGAAAACTAGTCCCCTGGTCTTAGCTGGGCCTGGAAGCTTCCACCATGGAGCAGCAGGTGAGTCTCGGGCATTGCCAAGCCTGCGAGTTCTAAACTCCCGTGACAGGTCCAAAGGCTTGAGAGTGACCTATAAAGCAGGTGTGTTTAAAATGTCACGGTCCTTTGTGGGGTCTATCTTCTGACGTTCTTTCTCTCTGAACTAAGCCCCCGGCTTTGTGTGTGTGTTTGCCAGTGGATACACAGCCTGAAACGCAGGCACCATGCCTCTCTTCCCTCTGGCGGTGAGTTAGGACCACTGCCCACCTCTCCCTCCTCCCTCACATCCTTCCAGGCACTGGAGGTTCCCTTGAAGTAGTGTCCCCAACTTCTTCCAACCACCATCCCCTGCACCCCTCCCCATGAGCCATTTCCCCTGGCTTTCATGGGCACTACCTTCCGCTCCCTATGCAGAGTCCAGCAGTTGCAGGGGGCAAAGTGAATCTGTCTGGCAGAGAGCTACTCCTCTAAAGTCTGGAGAAGCAGGGAGGTTGGGGAATGATGGAGCTAGGAAACTGGATCTGGGAGCAGGGGGAGTCTAGGACAGGAGGAGACTAAGACTTGCTGACCAAGGAAACTGGGACTAGGCTGAGAAATCTGAGGAGTGGAAACTGGGATTGGCTAGGTGAGGAGAATGAGACTGGAACAAGGAGTCGGAGTGCGGAAGAGTCAGGACTGAGAGAGGGACAGGTTGGAGCTAATGCATGGGGTCCTTCTGACAAAACAGCCTGTGATCATGTAATTAAATACAGTATTGTAATGCAGATGCACAAGGGGGCAGATTGGGATCACACAGGCAACCTTAATTCTGGTATTTCTTAACTTTTCAGTGCTTGACTTTGCAACCTTAGTAATGTCCTTTTAACATTGTTTTATGTAAGAACGTAAGAATGGCCGTAATGGCTTCCCATGGTTTTCAAAATATTTTGATTGGGCCCCCCTTTTTTTGTGTCTGTAGTTGTTTATGCCTGAAGGCAGAGCAGAGAGCATCGACTGTTGGCTGGGCGCCACACCAGCACAGTGCAGAAATGAGGGTGTCAATGTGAAAAGTGTGAGCAGAACCTGGCCAGGTGGCTGTTCTTCAGCAAAGCACAGTAAAAAAGGCATCTCAGGCTGGAGAGCTGAGAAGGACACAGCTGTTTTGTACCCAGGGAAATGTCACAACCCCACCTACTTTTTTTTATTATTTCATAAACATCAAGCTCTAATCTTCATCTGCAAACACAATCTAAGTTCTAGAACAGCATCTCCCAAACTTTTCCATCCACAGCCCCCTTCTGCTTTCCCGAGTCCTCTTGCTGCCCGGGGGTGTGTCTGCTGAAATGCCGCCAAATAAAAAGCTTCCGCTTTTGGCAGCATTTCAGCAGCACGCAAACAGAATCCTTCCAATTTCGGCGGCATCCCTGAGCCGATCCCGCGGTAGCACCGGGACACCGCAGCCTCCTGTGGGGGGTCTCGCATGCCCCCTTGGGTGTGCACACCCCACTTTGAAGACCACTGGTTTAGAAAGTTAAAGGGAAGTGGTGAAAACATCAGAGTCTTTGTCACACCTGTTCCTCCTAGCAGACAACAGTAAGCATAAGCTTTAGTTTTATTTTGAAAGTGTAGATTTTTGTCCTGGTGAAAGTTATTGACCTATTTGACTTTCATGGGCTTAATTCAGCCCCTTGAGCATATGCCTTCATACACAGGTTTTTAAATCTGTCTACTACTTTGTACGCGGTGTTGTAGCCATGTTGGTCCCAGGATATTAGAGACATGCTCCTTTATCCCAGACGGCCTGTCACCAGTGTTTGAACCCCATCCCAGACCACTTGCGATAACCTAGTAACAGCAGGAGGCTCTCAGTCCAGGGGGAGGTGGAATAACCCCTGGGGACGATCTGACCCACAGCTGGCCAGTGGGTAACACGCATGTTGCTGGACCCCAGCTCCAGCCTAAGCCATAAGCCTGCGCCCCAAGTCCCAGCTCCCGGAGTCAGGCGATCACTGGGGGGGGGGCAATGCCCATTCACTGCACAGGAAGGCTCCAGCCCCCCCGGCTGCAGGAGCCCACTGAAAAGGCGAATCAAGCAACACGGCTGTGAGCCGAGCCTGCACCCGGCCAGACCCCGAATCCTGGACTGTGGACTCCGCCGCTCCCCGGGCCGAGACACCCACAACCCCGCCTGCCCAGGCCCGACACCGGCGGGGACGTTTGTCGTCTATCCCCTCGTCACGTGATCTAAGCCGTGTCGCGTGACATGGGAGCCTCTCCGACGTGCACCACGTGACCGCAGCGGCCGCTCTTGCGGTCGTCGCCGTTGGACCCTCGCTATAGCCACGTGACACAGGCGGCCCTGCCGTGGGGGGGGGAGCGGGCGGCTGGGATAGTTGTGGCTTCAAGATGGCGGCGCTCAGGCCGGGGCCCGGCACCGCCGGGGGGGAGCCTGTTGTTGAAGCTTTATTGTTCCTGCTGCTGCCGCGCCGCTCCCAATAAAGGTAACCATGGAAACGGCCGGGCCGCGCTGCAACAGCCACAGGCGCCGGGCCGGGCTGTCCCGGAGCCGGCTGGGGACCCGGGGGGCCTCAGGGGAAATGCGGGGCTCCCGCCGCCTTTCTCCCCGGCCGCGACGCGCCCCGGGGCCGGGACCTGGCCTGGGGGCTCCTTCCGCACAGGCTGAGGTAGACCCCCCCCCCCGCGCTCTCCCCACTTCAGGCTGCGGGGGGGGGGTTTGTCCCTTATCATACACCCCCCCCCCCCCCCCCTCCAGCCCGGGGCGGCTGGGGGGAGCCCCGGGCTGGCGTAGGCCCCTCTGGAGTGAGAGCGAGCCGGGCCCTGCCATGTAGGGGCCGTGGTGCCTCGGGGGTGGCTGGCCCTGAGGAGCCAGGGGCGCCTCTCGTCCCGCTCCCCGCAGCGCTGTCCTCGGGGCCAGGCGATGGACCCCTCCGCCGCGGGGAGGGGAGCGCCGGAGGCGCCGCTTCCAACCCACGAGCGGTTCCGGGCCCGGAGGCGCTTTCGCCCCTGCCCCAGTGCGCCCTGGGCCTTGGTGCGGGGCCGGGACCGTTCAGGCCTCCGGGGAGCTCTGCGGAGGAGGCCAGGGCCGGTCCGTGCCGGTTTCTCATATTTAAACTGGGTAGAAGTTTGAGGGACATAATTAGCCTGGTTCGGGTTTTTTTCGGGGTTATTTTCAGTAACCCTGACCTGGCCTTGACTTCTCCAGGGGCCCCCCAGTGGCTCGGAGCTGTGGGGTTCCCCCTCCGCCCCTGGCGGCTGGAGCTGCAGGGTCACCACATTTCCCACAGAGAAAATGGGACACCCTATCCGCTCCCCCTTTGCGCGGCTGTCCCCGTAGCTGAAACCCTGAGGAGGGGCCCTCAGGAACCTGTCACTGGTCACAGGAACTTTGCAGGGGGCCCCTGTCACTGCTTGTCGCCTGTGGCTGGAACCCTGCCTGGGCCCCACTGGCTGTCAGCACCAGAGTCTGGCAGCCCCTGGGGCTGAAGCAAAGCTGGAGGTCTCAGGAAGTCAGAGACCTCCATGACTTCCAAGACATGAACAAAGGGTTTGGCTACACTTGCATGTTATACCGCAATAAAGCCACCCAGAGTGCTCTACCTTACTCCCTGTCCACACTGGCAAGGCACGTAGAACACTTCGACTCCCTGGCTAAAGCGCTCCTGGTACTCCACATCGGCGAGAGGGTTAACGTCTTTTGCGCATTGGCTCCGATGCCCCAGCATCAGTGTGAACGAGGAGTTGTGTTATTGGGCTGTGATTGACCTCCTGAAATGTCTCATAATCCCCTTAAATCAAGTAGCCACTTGTTCTCATTTTTGTGAAATTGTGTGCAGGAATGCAGAAGTGCCCTTTCAAATCTCTGTTTCAGACAGCTGTCTGCTTATCTTCTCTGAGAAAAAGCAATTGAGTGAGTGAGGGGCAGAGGGGTCTGAACTTATAAGACAGCATGCTGATTCACTCTCAGCACCCCAAAAACCCATTCTCTTCCCCCCCATACACACAACATGCCCCACCCCACCCATTTGAACACTGGGAGAGCTTCCCATAATGCACCGCTCCCAATGGAGCTGCAAGTGCTGCAAATGTGGCCACGCCAGTGCACTTGCAGCCGTCAGTGTGGACAGACAGCAGCATTTTCCCTAGTGCTCTCTCCAAAGGCTGGTTTAACCCAAAGCGCTCTACATCTGCAAGTGCGGGACATTCACAGATATCTTTTTCTGGGCCTGCAGCCCTGTCTGCTCTTCTATGATGTTGAAAAGTAGATTGTCCTGTTTATTTCTCATCTGACAACAACATGAACTGGCTTAAAAATTGCTGCACTGGTTGCTGGGCTCATAAAAATCTTTAAAAACTTCTTACTGGAGTAGGAATTAAAATCCCAGTTGCTGTATGTGTGGAATTCTTCCCAGGATTCCACAATAATGCTCCATATGGGGGCATTAATTAAGTTTTTCTTAGGAGGGAGGGCAGAGACGTAGGCCCGGAGAGAGAGAGAGAGAGAGATGTGCATTTCCCCTTTGAAGTATCAAGAGTGGGGTCAGAAGTGCACTGCCTTGTTAATTAGATCAGCAAGCCCACAGCTTCTGCATAAGGCTGCAGCTCCCTCTCTCATGTGTCCCCTCTGCTCTATGGAAAATGGGGTAAGCAGGGTGCAGGAGCAGGGGGGAGGGAGACAGACACCCTGACATTAGCCTCCGACTTCTTCTCCTCTCCACTCCCCTCCCCCAGCAAGCAGGAGTCTCAGGGAGCAGCTCCAAGGCAGAGAGCAGAAGCAGTACATTGCAGTGGGAAGGGGACATGTGAACTACAGCAATTGAACTGCTGGCAACTGATAGCCTGCTGGGCAGCTGAGACCTTAGAAGGGAGCACTGCACAGCTTTAAATGAGCATGTTCCCTAATTGATTAGCAACATAACATTAACTGGGATGACTTTAAATGAGGGGTTCCTCTATTATATAAGCACACTTAAGAAAGATGAAGGTGTGCCCAGCTAATGAGTGTTACTCAGATTCTTTCTTTCTTTCTTTGCAAGGTGGGGAAAGATGTCTCTTTATTTAGATTGTTAAATACAATGTTTATTTAAGAAAATAAGTTAGTATGTAAATTTATGAAAAAAATAAATATCTTGTTCTTTAGCTACACTTTTCACTGTAAACTCTCTCATATAATTTAATTCCTGATAGAGGACCTACTTATAAAATACATCATCCTAATGCAAGTGTTTTAAAAATGTGATAGATATTTTCTCCCTTCTTCATTAAGCATTTCCTTCATACATTCCCACCCTTGGGATGTACGTATCCCTCACCATATAAGCTTGTGATCTGGAAAGCAGTAGCCAGTAGCGACTGCATTTATGCCTTCATATCTCTGGTGTTACAAAAAAAAAAATAAGGGTTTATAAAGAGCCATGGTCCTTAACCATCTCCCAGTTCTTTTTGCGTACCATAAAATCAGAACCCTTGCTAACCCCAGTAATCTCTGCTTTATGAGCTATCTTTAGTGCTGTTTTAGCTAGTGGGAGGAAGGAGTGGGCTTATGTTTAAGGCACTAGACTGGGATGCCACAGGTTTCTTGTGTGACTTTGGGGATGTCACACGGAGCAGATTTTGTGGGGAAAAAATGTTCAGCATCCAAAAGCTCCCATTTGGACACTCAAATATTAATGGCCAGATTTTCAGAAAGAGCTCATTTCCTATTTGGACATTGTTCTCAAAGGGAGTTGATGGATACTAAGTATTTTTAAAAATTTGGCCCTTAATTGCTCTATGCTTCAGTTCCCTATTTGTAAAATGGAAATAGTAGTACACCGGACCATCACTAGGATGTGCATCTATATAACGTGAATTCCAATAGAACGCGATCGCGGATCTCAAATTTAATAACAGTCATTAATTTTCATTGCAATGCAGTCCCTGCTAGAATGCGGTCCCTGGTAGAAAACAGGACTTGGCAGGGATCCCAAATCCCACGTTCTAGTGAGGGTCCAGTGTATTTCCAACGATAGAGGGGAATTGTGAGAATACATTCATTAGTGACTGTGATGGTGGCTATATCAGTACCTAAAGAGAAATATTTTAGGGTTGAAAATCTTAGTTGTCTCCAAGGCCAATGCTCCCTGAGAAGAAAACCATCTTAAAGTGCTGTGCATCCTGTGAGGCCAAGATGCTTCTCTTGCGGATAAATACTCCTGGGGGAATTCTGCTCCAAAAAATAAAAATTCTGCTCATAATATGGCAACATTCTGCATATTTTATTTGTCAAAATAACACATTATAATCACACAACTTTCAATTATTTTTGGTCATTTATTTCAAAATACCTGTCAGTAAGTTTGTCTGTAACAATACAGACAACAAAGAAGATTTAGGAAATGTTTTCTGGCTAGTAGATTCCTTACTAGACATATTAATACCGAACTCTGAGTAATAATTCATTTAAACTACAATACAGAACCACATTTCATGCATTCCTCAGAAGCAGTGTAAAGGCTTGGGGGAGTCAGGGGTAATGGAGGAGCTGAGGGAGAGGGAAGTAAATTGCTGGGAAGGAGCCTGGATGTGAACTTGAAGGATTGTTGGGTATGGGTGGGAAAAATATAGAATAGGTTTTTGTGCGGTGGGAAGGGATTGTTAGGGAATTCTGCCATGCAGACCCTGGGTGGCCCCTAGCTTCTCCCATTCAGTCAGGCACATCTGCCCCTGTCCTCATGTGTTTCTGTACCCCAATGTGTCTTTGCACCCCCTGTCCATATATGTCCCTCCACCCCCACTCAGACACTCACTCCCCCATCATGTGGTCCTGCAGCCTTCCCCCTGTCCTTATGTAGCTCTATATCCCTTCACCCCCATCCCCAAGTGTCTCTGTGCCCCCACCCAGCCACTCCCCTACCCCTATGTGTCCCTGTACCCCTCCTCCTATTCCCATGTTTCTCTGTGCCTCCACTCAGCCACCCCCTGTATTTCTGCACCTCCCTCCCCACCATGGACCTGTGCCTCCATTCCCATTCAGCCCCTGCCCCTCTCTGTCTTCCCCCACTAGCCCCTATGAGCTACTGTCTGATCCTCCCCACCCCTGCACCCTACGCTGTCTGTCTCCGCATAGGCCCTGTCTCCTGACATGGCCTGACAGGTGCTGCAAAGAAGGTAGGCTCTTTCTCCTCCCTAGCTGGCCTGGAGCTGCTGATTTGTTCCATCACCACAGCGCCCTCTGGTGGACAAAAAGCAGGACTGCAGCAGCATTTAGAGAGAAGCTTTTTTCTGCTCAAAAAAATTAAAAATATGCATGTCTCATTAATTATGTCAAGAATCAGAGAGGTAGCCTTGTTAGCCTGGGTTCGCAGAAGCAACAAAGAGTCCTGTGGCACCTTAAAGACTAACAAAAGTATTAAAGCATAAGCTTTTGTGGACTAGTACCCATTTTGTCGGATGCATGCAGTGGAAATATCCAGAGGCAGGTATAAAAAAGAAGGCAAGAACCAGGTTAGAGGTAATGAGATTAGTTCAATCAGGCTGAACCACCTTGTTATCTCTAATCAGGGGGGATGAGGTGCTCTTCTAGCAGCTGATCTGGGGGTGTGAACACCGAGAGAGGAGAAACTGCTCTTGTAGTTATCTAGCCACTCATAGTCCCTATTCAGTCCTGAGTTGATTGTGTCAAATTTGCAAATGAATTGCAGCTCTGCAGTTTCTCTTTGCAGTCTGGTCTTGAAGTTTTTTTGCTGCAAGATGGTGACCTTTAAATCTGTAATTGTGTGTCCAGGGAGATTAAAGTGTTCTCCTATGGGTTTTTGTATATTGCCATTCCTAATATTTGATTTGTGTCCATTTATCCTTTTTCTTAGGGACTGTTCAGTTTGGCCGATGTACATAGCAGAGGGACATTGCTGGCACATGATGGCATATATTATGTTGGTAGATGTGTAGGTGAATGAACCGGTGATGGTGTGGCTGATCTGGTTAGGTCCTGTGATGGTTATACACACACACACACACACTTCCAGGAAAGAGCAAAGAAAGAAAGAAATTGTTGCCACCAGCTAATTAAACAACATGTACACAAACTTCTTAAGACACAAAAATCCAATTCTGTTCTTAAAAAAGTGAATTTTATTAATAAGAAAGTAAATACAGCTGGAAACTTAGGTTACTGCTAGATTTTAAAAGAGCAACTACAAGAATTAGGCACAAAGAATCGCTTTCTTGAGGTCCAGCTTAAAGCTTATAAGCAAAAGAAAAACATCTGGAGTTAGCACAGAGGAATCCATAAGCCATAACAAAATAAAAGGGAAAAACCTAATTGCATCTTCCTAGATATTTCCTGACCGACTTACATATCTGGGGTTTTAAATGAGTAGTTTCTAGGAAAGATACTGATGTTCTTTTCATACCTGTCCCAAGCTTTGTACAGCATAGCTGTTGCCCTGTCCGCTTCTCCTCGGGAGAACAACAGACAGACAAACAAAAGGGGAGTCTTTTTTCAATTTTAATTAGTTCTAGCCTTTCCATTGGCTCTTCTGGCCAGGTGCCCAGTGACTTCCTTTTACCTATGCATAGCAGTGAGACTTTAACACTTTACAGGTAGAGCAATTAGAGAACAGCTACTAAGAGGGATTTTATAGCTGCTGGCTGTCTGGGTGTCGAGAAAAGGGAGCTACCCCGGCCCTCTTTCATTTATCACAGTCTCCCTGGAAAAGTGTTCTGTGCTTTACAGAAAGCAGACTGACACAAAGGAGCTGGTCAAAACAGTATAAACACCACAGTGAATTACAATGTGAAATCTGTATGTCTGATGTAAACTCCCACGATGAACAGAAATTCAAATCTGTGACTGGCATACTGTGTATATTGCAGATGTCACTGAAAGCCCGTATAATCTCAGTATCTCTCTCAGCATTCTTGGGCACAATGAGGCATACTAGGAAAAGAGTTTTGAAGCAAACTTTGACTTTGTTTTTTGTTTTTTAGATTTCAACAGGACTTCCATGATTGTACTTTTGTACTTTGATTAGGGCTACACTGTTCCAAATAGGATATGTGGCAACCCTTTCTTCAAAGGCTAATGGAAAACTCACTGTGAAGAGCTGGGACATACCAATTTGTTTTTCAATCTATTTTATTTCTGTTCAAAGCATCAGTGCAGACAGATAGCATTGCTTGTTTTCCTAGGCTTTGGCTGTATTCTTCCGCGTTTAGAGATTGAGGAAGCCAGAATATAGTCAAAGTATTGCTTGTTTTCCTCTATCTGTCTGCACTGATGCTTTGAACTGAAATAAAATAGATTGAAAAACAAATTGGTATGCTCTGTCTCATCATATTGAATTTTGCATTATCTCCTGGGAGCCCTGCCTGCTCCAGCACTTTGGATCGCCCAAGAGGAAGGTAATGACCCCTCAGTTTCTTTCAACTCTTCAAAAGACTGTCACTTTGGGTGGGAGAGGAAAGAAAATCAATTCATGTATGTGGTGTTCTGGCTTTCCAATAAACCTTTTTCTAAGGTCATCGTCTTGATAACAAGAAGACAGGAAACTGGTAACACACACACAAAAAATATTTAAATTCTGAGTTAAGACAGTCACTCTGTCCTTAACTCTCACATTTACACAGTCCTTGATATGGAGCCTCGCTCACTTTTCAGAGACTGCTGCAATGCCCAAAGGACAGCACAGTGAAAGAATGTGAAGGAGCGAGCACTGGCTTTCGGTTCACTTGTGTTCATTGGTTTAGATGAGAACCTTTAAAAACATGATTTGAGCAGGTGCAACGTGGGCATTGACAGGGCAGGTTCACCTCTCAGAGGGGTCATCTTAGGAGAGAGAAGGAATTTTGCCCCAATGACCAATTCAGGGCTCAGTTACTCTAAGCAGAGTGCAAACAAGAAGGCCCAACTAGTGCTGACAGTGATAGGATATTTCATGATGTGGACTTTAGACTCATCAGCTGTCAGACAGAAGTGACTTTTATTTATAGCTGGCAGGCTAGATTATTCTCTTTGCTGATCAGTACTCCTTCATTTTATATACTTTGCATACTTTGTAATTTCCCATAAGCTTGAATATAAAATATTTTCCCCTAATGTTCTTATACTCAGAGTGTCTAAAACTATTCTTTGTTTAGCCCTTTATTAGGCAATATTATCCTTTTTTGTGCATTGTTTTTATCACCAATATCTGCATCGTCCAGGTCTGGCAATAGCATTTGTTAGCCAAGTTTTGTCAGCAGGGGGAGCCCACAACTGTGGATTGTTTAAAAAGTAGTGCTGCATTATTGTTCATTTTCTTGGTAAAGCAATGGTGGCTGACCTTTGTTTTTTAAAGGGTAGACAAATAAAGACACTTGAAATCCTGAAGAAGAGCTTCTCCATCATGTTATACATTTTAAAGTTAGTCACGTTGGTTCTAATAATCTTTAAACACAATGTTTAAAGCAGGTTTTGATATTTTTATCAGTATCAGCAGATGGGTTGGTCAGAACCTTATATATGTTAGTTATGGCAGAGCCAAGGATATGAGATCTTCATGAGTGCAATGGTATTGGCACTCTGACAATTCCTGATGTTAACAGTTTTCTAATGGCATGAGTGCACCATGTACTCCTGAGGGAATTCTGTCCCAAAAAATTTAAAAATTCTGGGCACAATATTTTAAAATTCTGCAAAATTCAGATTTTATTTGTCAGTAAATAAACATGGAGGCTCCAGCATGGTAGTAGGAAGCACAGGCCACTGGCTGCAGGATGGTGGGAGATCACCCTGCAGTCCCCCTCTCCACTCCAGAGGAGTGGAGATTTGGCAGTGAGGCTGTACCTGACCCTGACACAGCGCAAGGGCGGGCCTGCCCCAGAAGCACCCTGAGGTCCTGCCCCTTCACACCGGGTTCACCAGGTGTGGGTGGGCAGGCTCTGCCAAACAGGATCCAAAGGTAGAGGGGCTTAGTGGGGCGGGGGGGATCGAGGTGTAGGGTGAGAGGGTTCTGTGTGGAGAAATCTGGGTGCAGGAGGCTTGGTGGCAGGTCCAGGGGGATCTGGGTGCACAGGGACTTGGTGAGAGGTTCCAGGTGCAGGGGCAATGGGACTCTGCAGGGTGGTCCAGGTGAAGGTGGTTGGGGCTCAGCAGGAGGGGCCTGGGGCTGGGGATCTGGAAGTAGGGGGTTCAGCGGAGGGAGGGGGGTCCAGGTACAGAGGGAGTGGGGCTTGGTGGGGTGGGAAGTTCTATGCCCTTTGTTATACAGCATGTCAAACTAGATGGTTGCATGTGTCCCTTCTGGCCTTGGAAGCTATGAAAATGGTCCTCAGTTTCCCTCCAAGGCAGGAAGCTCCCTGCATGAGAAGGCATGAAATGGCTGCTTTTCCTCATAGGGTTCTTCCTCTCTTGATACATGAAGAAAGACTAACTTGGGGAGGCTAACTCAGCTTAGCAAGTGTCTTGGCCTTCTCTCCAGGAGACTCCCTTGCACAGCCCTTTGTTTGTTTAAATTGCAATGGAGTAGCATTGAAAATGAACAGAGGCAACTTTCTGATCAGAAGAGGAGCAGTGTTCAGATAACTTTGGTGCCCCAGAGGAACCAACAATTGCATAGCTAAGCTGTGCTGTACAGAGGGTTTGAAATCCCTAAAAAAGTGAGCTCTCAAATCCTTGAGCTTGGCTCAGAAATGGCCTCAGCGATTCTGGCTGAAAAAGCAACACAATTGCCTTTTCCTTTCAAGTAGGGATGGCAAGAGGCATATAGAAAACATGCTGTCCAGTGCGTAGCAGATAAATAACAAGTAATAATGATGACCTGTACAGCCTAGGCAGTAAGCCAGCTTTCCCAAAAGTCATCCATAAAATGTTTGGAAGCTGAAGCCAGACAAATTCAAATTAGAATTAAGACACACATTTTAAAAAGTGTAATTAAGCATTGGAACAAACTACCTAAGGAAGAGGTAGATTCTCCATCTCTTGATGTCCTTAAGTCAAGACTAGACACTTTTCTGGAAGATTATGCTTTATCCAAACACAAGTTATTGGGCTCAATCCAGAGGTAGCTGAGTGAAATGTAATGGCCTGTGATATACAGGATGTCAGATTAGATAATCTAATTGTCCCTTTTGGCCTTAAACATTATGAATAAAAGCTATGTAGTCTGCCTAAGGAGCTTGTGTATCTTGGACAAGACTCCCGAGGATGGACCTAGCAGTCACCTTTAGTGTAAAGAAAATGCCCATTCTCTTTGGGATCACAGTGGCTCTTTAGGACCCTGCAAGTGGATGACTTAGTGGCTCAGAAGCACTGGCAGCCATGGTTTATAACCCTCTGCTTCAATGTTGTCTGTCCTGGAGAAGGGGCAGGGGTCTCTGAGCCTGGTCTTGGATTTCTTGTATAATGTCTTGACCCTACAACCTTATCTTCACTACTGACCAACAGCATGGTGGGAAGCGGACTCTGGTTTCAGCCTTGGTACTGTGACTTTTTAAGCAAATAGGTGGAGGTGACTGATGCTTTGGAAAAGATTTGAGGATGGGGCTGAGTAGAGAACTCTTCTTCCAGGATGTAAATGCTCCCTATTTTCCTTTCACAGGGAGTATCTTGTCTTTTATTCTACACCAATCATGATCAAGTCCTATTTCAGATACTAGAGATCCTTCAGCTCTAGGCAAACAGCAAATCTAGGGTAATGCTGCTGATACATTGAATCTGGGAAGGAAAATGGGCTTCCTTCTCCTCTCACATACAATAGTGTAATTCCACTGGCGTGAGCTGAGTTACTACTGATTTACAGTGTTGTGGGAAGATAAATGAGCACATATGTTTAGTAAATCTGAGCCCAGGT
The DNA here is from genome assembly GCA_007922305.1 of Dermatemys mawii. Classification (NCBI taxonomy): domain Eukaryota; kingdom Metazoa; phylum Chordata; order Testudines; family Dermatemydidae; genus Dermatemys; species Dermatemys mawii. The sequence goes on from ML677380.1 coordinate 15,739,350, forward strand.
GGCTGATCTGGAACTTCCCATGTAATGGAGAAGAGTTATAGACAACCAATAATCAGAGTGATGCACAGAAGCCATGTCTACTTTGGGTCCAGGGAACCAGAAGGTTGAGCTGTTCAGTATTCAGATTTATATATATTAACGGAAAGGAGCCTCTGTCTGTGCTCTAGGCATTCCTTGATGCATTTTGAAAATGCATTTATTTCCCCTGCCCTCCTGCATCTTGTGTATCTCAGAAGCTTGTCTCTCTCATCAACAGAAATTGATCCAAGAAAAGATATTACCTCACTCACCCTGTCTCTCTACTATCCTGGGAGCAACATGGCTACATCAAAACTGCAACCAGCTCTGTTGGTGTGTCACTGTGAACCCTAGAATGTCTGAGTCAGTGTGAAGCAATGGAAACTGCTACAAGCGTGGTTGAGAGCTCTGTTTATCAGCAGATCCAATCATGCCTACGATTCAGAGTCTGTTCTCATATGTACTGGTATACTGAGGCACATGACATTATCCATTGCACCCATTTGACAGAATGGGCTTTCATCACCAGGCACCTGAAGACATCAGAGTAGGGTCCACAATGGGAGCTAAGTGCATAGAAAATCACAGGAACAACACTGCAATCTATAAAGCCTGAGTTAGGTGTCTAGACTCTCCAAAGAATGGGGAGAGCTGGGCGCTTAATAATGTGATCCACAGAAGTCAGCACACTAGGCAGGGAGCTGCCTAAGCTAGCCAGTGGGAAATGACGAGCAGAGGAGTGTGTCCTAAGCCCTTGCCCAAGTCTGGGCTACAGAGATGTGCCTATTTCTTCTAGCAATATACAAGTGAGTGCTTGTCTGCTGGAGTCAGGTGGCTTAGGCACCTAATGGGTTTCTTGTGAGAATGAGTTAGATGCCTGACTTGCTCCACAGAAAACAGAGTGGGAGTGGGTGTTGCCCACTATGTGACTTTTAGCCTAGTGGTTAGAGCACTTACCTGAGATGTGGGAGATCCATGCTCAATTGCCCCTCTGCCAGAGGAGGAGAAGGGATTTGAATATGGGGCTTCCACCTCTCAGGACTGTGTGTTAACCACTGAGCTATAGGATATTCTGATGTGGGGCTCCCTCAATCCTTCCTGTTGAAGCTGCTCCACTGTGTATCAACAATTAAAGAATCATTGGATCAAAGAGCAAGAAAGATAATGACTTTATAGTCAAATGGTAGGGCGCTCACCTTGGAGGTGGGAGACCCAGGGTCTAGTCCCCTGCTTCAATGATGTTTTAATTATTTATCCAAAGCTTGTCTTTCCTCGTGAATCACTCTGGGGTTTAGGCAGGAAATCGGCATCTGGATGCCTAGAATGAAGCAGTAGCATACATGATCACAGGCAGAAACACAGGCATCTAGGGAATTTTTACCGTGGAAATTCAGGTGCTGAGAGAGATTTGGTGCCTACAGTTGTTCAGCTGGAGTTTTGTGGACCACAGTGGAGCCTAAAATTGAGATTTGGGTGCTAGAGTACCTTTGTGAATCTGGGCCACAGTTTGTTTATATCTTTACAGTATCAAAAAGGCTGCATAACAGGCTTCTGGCTTGCATATCTTATCAAGGGGGAAGTAGCTGACACTGGACTCCTCACACCTTAATAAGTCTGTAAAGAAAAGGAGGAATACTTGTGGCACCTTAGAGACTAGCTAGTTTATTTCAGCATAAGCTTTCGTGGGCTATAGCCCACTTCATCGGATGCATAGAGTGAAACAAACAGAAGTAAGATGCATTTATATGCACAGAAAGCAGAAAAAGTTGGAAATTACCATACCAATTCTAAGAGGCTATTTAATTTGGATGAGCCATTATCAGCAGGAGAAAAAAAAAACTTTTGTAGTGAAAATCAAATGGATCTGTGTCTGACAGTTGATAAGAACCTGTGAAAAGAAACGTAACTAGGGAATTCAATTAGTGTAATGACTAAGCCATTGAGAGTCTCTGTTTAACTCCTGGTTGATAGTGTCAACTTAATAAGTCTGTGACTTCTGTGCCCTTTTGCACTGTTGGTAAGTATTTCTAGGTGTGCTTTTGAGGAGTGAAATTCACCTGCGTGGAGCAGCCCAGAAAAAGTCCTGTATACCTTTAGGCTTGTTTGAGCTCCCAAAACAGAATTTAATGGGACTCAGGTGGTGCATAGGCTTTGTGTGAGCCCTCTGCATGTGGCAAACTTCACCCTTGGCTTGAAGCTTGTCAAGAAAATCCCTGCAAGAAGTTGTGTGTAATGTCCAGGTGGTGATATAACCAAGGAAAATCAAAAGCAGTTTTCACTAGAACTCTCTTCTCCACACTTGTGCTATTTCTCTGCCAAATTGAAACTCAGCATTTAGGAGTTTAGAGCAGATTAAAAAAAAGTCACAAGACTGTTTTTATGATGGAAAAATGTGATTTTGTTGGTATTGTCTGTTCATTCTCCTCATTCTTAAATATACCTTAATTATGGTGGCCATTCCTGTTATAATTACTGAATTGATCCTTTGAAAATTTTAAACAAAAACAGGAAGTTTTTTTCAGGTGTTTCTTTCCACCTTGCTATTGGTTGAGCAAAGTGCTAACAAGGTATTTTGTTTTATTTGTAGCTGGTTCTCATTAAAGCAGTGTGGCGTCTGAAGGAGGAAGAGACCAGTAGACCACTGACGCAATGGATCTTCCCAATTACAGCAGGCAGTTGCTACAGCAGCTTTACACACTCTGCAAAGAGCAGCAGTTCTGTGACTGCACCGTCTTCATTGGGACTGTGCACTTCAGAGCACACAAGCTTGTGCTGGCTGCTGCCAGTCTGCTCTTTAAATCCTTGCTGGATGGCACAGACACCATTTCCATTGATGCGGCTGTGGTGGCTCCTGATGAGTTTGCTCTTCTGCTAGAAATGGTGTATACCGGCAAGCTACCACTTGGCAAACATAACTTTACCAAAGTTATCTCTGTGGCGGACAGTCTGCAGATGTTTGATGTGGCTGTTAGTTGCAAAAACCTTCTCAGTGACCTCATCAGCTGCTCCACTCAGAATCAGGTAGCAAGGGACAGCTCTGTTCAGATAGTAGATTCATCTAGAAATAATATTGATGCTAATGAGGCATCCCAGACCGAAGACACTCCTGCTGAAGGTGCTACAGATGCTCAGCTTCCTGAAAAGGCTCCAGCATCTGTTGGACCTGATGTGGAGACTGTCATCTCCACCACAGCGCAAGAAATTACTGTGACTCACACCTTGGGCCGTGAGGAGATTCTGGAGGAGGAAACCCCAAGGGATTCAAAATCCCTCAATGAGGATTCAAATGCCCATGCTGACCACCCTTCCCCTGCCAGACAGGACAGCTATGAGGAAGGGGAGGCTGCTGAGCCTGTGAAGAAGAAAGAAAAAATTAGTGATTCAGGTGAGAAGTTGAGAGTCTAGTCACAGTCCTGTCTTCCAGCAATTTGCAGCTGAGCTGCTTAATTGGTTCCTCATGGGTGGATTGGGGGTTGGCATGTGTTCCCCTGCTAATGCATAACTCTGAAGCAAGGGTCCCCTTCTGCGAATTCCGTGGAGGCCTGCTTCCCCTTTGAACCCAAAGGGATCCCATCTTGCCTTGGGCGTTACAAAGTCTGCTTCCTGATATACGGTTGTTATTTCACCAGAGCTGCTGTGAGCAAAGCCTGTTCTGCCTATATGTGGCCTTCTGCATCTGGCATACAATAGAATCCATTTTCGGTGCAGAGGAAGGGAGGTGGGAAAGGCAATCTGCAGAACAATAGGTGACCACAGAAGTCTGCTAATAGTACTTTAGCCTTTAAACTTCTGCTCACCATGGGAGGAAATAAAGGTCGCATTGCATTTTAAGGAAATGCTTCTAATTAGTGTTAAACACTTTCCACCTTGCAGGCTGGATGGTCCGTAAAAGGAATCTGTGAGTCAGTTTTTCCCTATTATATCAGACGTGATCGAAACCCTGTGTAAAGTGCTAGTTATAAACTGATGACTGTCCATCATCCTCTACTTTCCATGAATCCTTTCAATAAATGAGTAACTCATCTCACTTCTTACATGCAGAGGCAGAGAGCAAAACCTGTAAACTGGATTTTCTGCTTCAGTATGAAGGTGTTTTCTCAGAGGCCCTTTCTGATACCAAGGCCGTGCTGAAGAGACTGGATGAATGCAGGGGAATTGAAGGGTCTCAGAAAGAGGTAGGTGTGTTTGCTGGACAAGCGAGAGGCTTTTCCCCTTCCCTCACCTCTTAAATAGTCTCTGTGTAGGAAATCCCTTCCTGGACTTTGCCAGAAATTCTAGCAAGTTGGGTATATGTCTCTGTGTGATTGCTGGTAGGCATCAGCCTTGAGCCTTTGATTTCAAGATTCTCTCTCAGTAAAGTATGCTTGTTCTTCAGATGGACAACACAAAGCAACAGATCTATTAAACCAAACAGCAGGGAGATTGGAGTGGCCTTTTGAAACAGAGACTCCTCTGTCATGTTGCTTGAAGGGCAATGCCCCTAAGAGAACAATCCCTGTGAGAGAAGCGTGTGTGAAAGCGAGCTGGCTGGGGCATGTAGCCCAGAGATTTAAATTTAAATTTCGTTTGCACTCTAGGCCTCACTAGCACTGGCTGCTTGCCTCCTATTTGTGGTGGTCTCTTCAGGAACGGTATCACTTTACTATTGTAAAGGACTGATATATGAGATGGCAAAATTAAACTCTGTGTGATGCGATATACAGACTCCTCACTTACCAAGAAAGAGTTAATAAGAACCAGTGGGCCCACTCATCCTCACCCCTTTATACCTGTGCAAGGTGTCAAGTCTGGAGGCAGGAGATAAAAAAGGAAAAGTCCAGCTCAGTGTTGGGTGTTTGGGAGAGGGAGTAAACCATTGGACAGGACTGGCAAGTTCCTGCAAAAAAAAGAAAACTAGTTTAGGACAAGACGTTGGTAAATGCTACTTTAAACTGGGAAAAATAAAAGTGGTGTTAGAGTATAGTAATGAAAATTCCTGAAAAATGCTTAGCATTTTGATAATAGTTTTACAATAATGTGGGCTGTTTAATTTTATAAAGAAAAGAAAAGAAAAAACAAAAAGGCATATCTCCATATATAAGTTAAGGCTCTATCTCATAGAGCTGAAAAGACCTTGAATGGTCATGGAGTCCAGTCCCCTGCCTACACGAGCAGGACCAAGTACTGTCCCCTGACAGATTTTTTTGCCCCAGATCCCTAAATGGCCCCCTCAAGGATTGAGCTCACAACCCTGGGTTTAGCAGGCCAATGTGCAAACCACTGAGCTATCCCTCCCCCTTAAAGCTGAATGCTATTGCCTTGGCTACTTCAAACAGAAACAAAAACTTTTTAATCTAATAATTCCTCTTCTTTGTTTAGCAATGAATATCACATGTTTGTTTAGCAAACAAAGAAGGGGAATTCCCAGATTTAGAAGTTTTGGTTTCTGTTTGAAGTACACTGCCAAACTAACTGTCCAGACAAGGACTCCATCTCTTGATCTCGTTGGCTAGAGTTCAACTGCTCCCATTGAACTCAGTGAGTACAGTGATCCAAGTCAAAATATTTCAGCATGAGCAAAGATCGAAACCACTTGACCCAATTCAGGGCTATTTTGAGAAAGTTCACAAAGATGGCAAAGAGAGTCTTAGATGCAGAAATTGCAAAGAAAAAGTAAGTGTAAAGGCAGACCGTATGAGGAAATATTTTGCAAAATGCAGTGGAAAGAACAAAGACACCAGAACTACTGACTTTTGTTAAAAATGTGAGAGTTAGAATCAGACTGTGGAGATGAAAGTATTGATCTGACTGCATTGCCATTGCCAAGTATATCAAAAGAGAGCCAGCTCCAGGGTCATAGATGGTTTGCTAGCAGGGACCAAGGGAGCATTGAGGGATCTCCTGACTGGTTGCTAGGACTGAGTAGGGACTGATCCTGGGAAGGGCTGCAGGAAGATAGTGTCTCCAGGGAGGAAGCCTTGGGGATACAGTCCCATACCAGGGCTGGACTGCTTAAACACTGCAGCCCAGGAAGGGCTAAAGAGATACGCCCAACCAGAAGAGGGCATTCACGAGAGGTGGGAGCCAACCTCATTATGCCCCCTATGTCATGCCATGCAAGAGGGGGTACGCCTGTGCGGAGTAGACTTTCATACTTCCCTGTGCTCAGCGAAGCCTCACAGTGGAATAGCTGCTCAGTTCTCTGCATCACAGGCCTATCATGAGTCATGTTAGACTGTTATAGATGTGCATCACTCTGGTGGTCATTCCTGAGTGCTTCTAACGAAGAAAGTTCCATTCTAAAAAGAGTGGCTATTGGTGGCTTTGCTTGGTGCTCATTTTGTTCAAAAGGATGTTTCATGTCCTGATCAGTGGCAGCTTAGCACCAGCCATCATATGAACTCAAAAAGCCACCAAACAAATTGTGAGTCAGTTCTAAAGCAACAATACTATTATTTTCAAGTGTGTATGTTTCAGTTTAACTTTTCTTTCCAATTCATTTCCTTACTCTGGGCCCAGACGTGTGTCCGATGGAGCAGTTGCTAAGATGGTCTGTCCTGTTACATAAAATATCCTGTTTCCATTTTCCCATATATGAAACTAAGAGTCTAATTATTTTTTAACAAGGATTAGTTTTTCTGCTGTGTGTTCCACTGGCCTCAGTGACACCCTGCCTTTCAATATTTGGCTACAGACCCACTCACCCATCCCAGATTTCTTGAGATGCTCCAGACTGCAATGTTCCTCTCTTTGACATCCTGCAAGGTTGCTGTATGTAAACCTCCCCACTCCCCCCCCCCCCCCCGCCCATTTGATGGAATAAGGTATCACTGTGACAGTGTGACATAGCATCCTGTTATTGGAGCAGGTTTCCCTTTTTTTAAAACCCAAACCAACGTGTTTGCTCAATGGAAAAATCTACATTACTGAGATACTAAGGAGAAGAGCTGAGCAGCTCAAAAGTCAGGAAATTCAAAGTTCTTCTTCAGAGCATTCTGAGTATTCTCAGTCACAGGACTGTTGCCCTCAATGTCTCGACCTCTGGAGCCCTGTGAAAAGCAGTGCTTGTTGCAGCTGCACAAGTGCTTATCTGGTGGCACTGAACATTCAGCATCCCACGTTAGCGGAAGGAAGTGAAGCTTCCATTTCTTCTTTGCAGGAGAGAGACCAGGAACCTGGCTGTTGCCCCCATAGGCCATTTCTGAGCACCTTCTCTCATAAAGTTTCTTGCAGTTAGTTTCTATAGATTAGTTTGGTTTTCTAGATTCTTTCTAATTTTGGTCAGCGTTAGATTGTTTTACACACTCTGATGTCTTGCAGCTCGGCTCAAAACCTGCACCGTGACTGGCGCAAAGCCTAAAAAAGGTTTTAATGCATGGTCCTCCTATTCTCCCTTGTGCCTGCTGTGCTTGTTTGTTGCCTCATGTGTCTGATCAGTTCAGTGTTCTAAATGCTGGGCTTTCATTCCTCAGATCTGCTTAGGCATGAAGCCTGTCTTATAGGGGAGATATCTGAGGCCAAAGCACAGCCTTCAAAGAGCACTTGGGCTACCGTGGTGATGGACCATGAACAGACATCCTCGGCACCTAGACCTGTCACTTCTCTGTGGACTAAATCACTGGCTTCACCTTCAGCTTCTGCACTGTCCTCGAAGAGAGGTCTAATTACTGGGTTTTCTAAATCTCGGGCCCTTACTAGTGATGAATCAGTGAAGAAACCAAAAGCATTCATGCTGCTCCAGCCCAGGACTTCAGTTCTTACACGAATGTCTGGTACCTTGGTGCCAAAGCCTTCAAACTGGGCCTCCACTTAGTGCAGAACTAGTTTAAAATATCAGGGGAAAGGATGCTTACATGCATGTAGCCATCACAGGAAGCTGATGTTCTGTGGGGAAGAGGCAGGGGCGGGGCAGAGTGCTGCCCTTTAGTCTATCCTCAACACTGATGGTGTTCACCTCAGTTCTCTGCTGTATGGACATAGGGGAGAGCTGCAGCTTCCAAGAGCCAGTTGCAGCTCCCTGCTCCTTGGCTGCCTGGCCCTGAAAGATGTTAGAGCAGCTGGGGGCCTACTCAATCTTCACACCGGTGTAAGGCCTGTAATAGAGCTTATGCCAATGGAGGATCAGGCATGGTGAATCTTGGCTCCACTACATGCCCCAGCACACCTAGCCTACCTCCAGCATGCCCTTTCCTCCACTTGTCCCAGCACCTTATACCATACCTGTGGGCTGTGTCCTGCCTTCATTTTTCTCTGACTTTGAAACTCTGCTCCTTTTATTTTTCAAACACAATGAAGTTTGCATTCCTTTGATCCTACTGTGAGTTGGTGCGTGCGGACTCCTGATCCCATGCAGAGTCCTTTTGACCTTACTGGGGCTCCCTGCAGGCACAGAACTCTACCCATACAGGATCAGATGGAAATCCGAACTATTTTTTAGCTAGCTGACTGCACAACAGCACCTGAACGGTTTTTCAGTAGCTATATATAAATGCCAAATAAATGAGAAATGGATTTTCTTCAAACCTTCCAGAAAATAATTTCTGGGCTGTGAACAAGCATGAGAAATTTTGGTCCCAAAGGTAATTGGGGAGGAGGAGGAACCTCAACCCATTGTAACTGAGGTCTTAGACTAAAACTCCCCACGCAGCCAGAACTATCATTTCCTGAGCTTCCTGCTGGGATAAACAGGCTCTGTAGGCACCTTCTCCAAATCCACACTTTATTTCCTGGGAGGGAGTCCTGGTGTCATCTTCAGGGAAACATAGTGCTGTGTTTGGAAGTAATGTTTAAAGTGCAAGTTCACCTCAGAGGATTCCAGATCAGGACATATAATTAAGGCTATAATTATGTCAGTGGCAGGATTAAGAGTTTTATTTTCTTTGTGTTATTTTACCAGTCACTTGTTGGAATCTTTTGTATGTACCTTCAGGCAGCAGTGGAGAACCTGGGAAACGTCTGGATTTTTATGAATATTGTGTGCCTCAGATTGGCCACTTGTATTGCTATCTATTTGGAGCATGTCTACACTACAGCAGCTACAATAGCATAGCTACAATGGATTTTTCCAAGAGTGTAGTTAATCCATCTCTGAGAGATGATGGCTAGGTTGATGGAAGAATTCTGTCGACCTAGCCACATCTACGTTGGGATTAGATCAACTGAACTATGGCACTGAGGGCGTAAAGTTTTTCACAGTCCTGAACGATGAAGCTAAGTTGGTCTAATTTTTAAGTGTAGCCCAGACTTTGTTTTCCAGAGTACGTCTACACCACAAAAACAAAACAAATAAAACCAAAAAACACCCCATTTTGCAGGAGCAAGTTTCAAAGCCTGAGCTTCTAGAACCCTAGTCTACAATTTATAGTTCAGGCTGAAACTTGGGCTCTGAAACCGTTGGGCTATTTTTAGTACTGTAGCATGAGCCCTGCAAGCCAGAGACCTGGGCTCTGAGACTCACTTGCAGTCATTGTTTTATTGCAGTAGTCAGACCCAAGGAATTAACATCTTTCCAGAGACACTCCTTATGCCAAAGAGACAGGGAAGGGTGCCTGAATCTCTACTTCTGAATCAGACAGTTCTTAAGAACTATAGACCAGTGACTAGATGGGTCCTGGAAGAACAAAGGGGTAACTGAAACCTAGGTGAAACCAGCCCTCCGAATCTCTAGAGGAGAAGGACAGAGACAACAGCATTCCTAAAATCTTTAAGACCACAGAGACTGAGAAGTTCAAGAGAAAGGAAGAAAGGGACATGTTTCCTGAGTGAAGAGGGAAGCTTTTTGGTCTGGTCTACACTACAGAGGTGTCAGAAGGGTAGCCGTGTTAGTCTGGGTCTGCAAAAGCGACAAAGATTCCTGTGGCACCTTGTAGACTAATAGATATTGTACTATAAGCTTTTGTGGGTGAATACCCACTTCATCAAATGCATGCCGTGGAAATGTCCAGAGGCAGGTATAAATATACCTATAGAGGTAGGTTGACATAAACTGCCTTGCATCGACTTAACTGTGGAAGTGTCTACATTTAAATTTCACTCTCGCCGATGTAACTGCCTGGCTACTCTGACTTAATAATGCCACCTCTACGAGCAGTGTAAAGTAAAGCTCAATGTGGTTAGGCCACTGCAGTCTCAGTGTAGACACTGCGTTACTGGCTTTCAGGAGCCATCCCACAGTGCCTCACTCTGACAGTACAATCGAGACAAGTGCTTCTCCTGAGCCACTGCTGACACAGAAAGCACAGTGTAGATGTGCACAAGCAATATAATTACTGCGGTGGCTGTATGCCTATGTAAGTTAAGTTGACTTAATTTTGTAGTGGAGACATGGCCTTTCGTTGACAAACTAGCCAAAGGTGAAGGTCGCTGTAGTAATAACAATCGGATGAAATTTAATAATAAAAAGTGCAAGATGATGAGCTTTGGGAGTAATAAAAAGAATTAGTGCTGTAAGCTGGCGGTTCATAGTTGAAAATGACAGCAGAGGAGAGAGACCGGGATGTACTGGTTAATCACAGGATGACTAAGTAGAGCCCTGTGAAATTATTTTATTTTTTAGCAAATTTTGTGTTTTATCCATGCACGGGATGAGAGACCCCGGGGGGATGTTTTGCAGAGTGAGTTCACCCCGCACTCTTCCACCACCATGGCTCCCTGCTTTAGGTGTTGCATCCTGATGCATGGGGTCACCGCACTGTTTGGGGTTGATCCAGTTGCCCCTTTGGGGGAGGAAGTGGGCCAAACCTGAGCAACACCCATGCTGTGTGCCACATTGTGGTGCCTGGAGCAGGGTGCCGGACCTAGCTTTGCAGGACAGGAGCTGCTACTGTGGTGAGTTTTTCATTTTATTTTGTTGTTTCATATTTGTGAAAAACACAGGCCTGTAATTATGAGCCATGCATGTGACGTGGTTGTGAAAAAGACAAATTCACACTTAGGATATATTTTCTGTCCTTGTACTCTGACTCCAAGTGGCTACAAACGTCTGAGGGGAGACTGATTCAGAGGAGAAACCATGAGCTGGAGGGTTGTGGTCCAAGAGAGGAGACTTCGACTCCTGGAAGGACTCTGTCCCATGTAACAAAGACCACTCAAGAATGTTGTGGAAACTGAAGCAGGGAATGGCTGGAGCTCAAGGGCCAGTTTAAAAGGCCTGATGGGCTGGGCGCGGCCTGTGGGCCATGGTGTGCCCACCCCTGATTTAGGGAGATCTGCGGGGATTTTTAGAATATCTCTGTGTATCTCTCATATAAACTATTCCTATCTAATTTGATTCTGGGCTGACTGAAACATGCTTGGAAACTAGAATGAGACTAAAATTGCAGTAATTTGGGGAAGCTTGGAAGAGCTTTGCTGTTGTCAAATCTTATCTTCCTGTGTTGTCTTAGAGAAACTCAATTCAAATTATTGCACAGCTCATTTGTTCCTAGGTTCAGATGAAGTGGGGGAGTATTGATTTTTCCATGTAGAATAAATGTCATTGTGCTTGTGGATCATTTCCATTATGAATGAGCCTGTCCAATTACTGCTATCCTTTTGCAAAAGCAGGAATTTTTGGACAAAGTTGTGAGGGAGTAAACTCCTTTATCCTGTGCATCCTGAATATTGGGCAACTGGCTGAAACTTTGCTTTCTTTAGTAAAGGCAGTTCTAGAGAAATGCTCTCTGTTGCTGGAAAAGAGATCCTGTAGTTATGGTCTATGACAAGGCCTTTGTCCCTGGTTTTAGTTTGTCAGTTGATTGACCTTGTGTGGGCTGAGGTTGAGATAGGGCCTCTCTAGCGACATCACTGTTTTTTAAGGACCCTCTTGTCAGTTATCCATGAGAACACATGTTAGAAAAACAAAAAGACCTCTGGTCTCTGAATTGGCAGCACTGGAATTGCAGTGCAGATTTTTTCTGACTTCTGTGTGCATCATGACATTTGATTAACTTTATAGTTTGGTTATAGCTTGCTTGTTTTTTCTATGGTTCACATATGTAAAACTAGTCCCTGTGCTATCCATGCTGATGGTAACTCTGTCTGCATTGAGAGGGGAAGGTTCTGATGACTCTCTTACTTTTGCTTCAGTGTGTGCACTTCAAAAATTGCTCACTAAAAAAACAACTTCTTTTCACAGAGGATTGATCATTATGTCTCTGAAATTTTCCCAGCGGAAACCTTCCTTTTATAAATGGTAAACCTTGTGTTGCAGGAGACTTTACAGCAACGCTCAGCTAGAACTGTGTGTGCAGCCTATCTCTGAGAGAATGTAAATAGGACTGAATTATGGAAACAGCAACTACCTTGTTTAGGGATGACTTTGTTAACTCAATGTACGTTGGATTGTGGGTGTGGTAGAGTGGGATGGAGGAAGTCCTGCAGCTATCATGACCCCTATATCTTATAGTTTTCCTGAGTTTCAAGGATCCATTCTGCTATCCCTCAGGTAATCACTTTCTCTATCTGGCTTCAAGACTAAGCTTGATAAGTTTATGGAGGAGATGATGTGATAGGATAACATAATTTTGGCAATTGATATTTGACTATGGTAATAGAGGGGCCTGGTGGTATATGATGGAAAGTTGGAGGGGATGGGATCTAAGATACTACAGAGAATTCTTTCTTGAGTGTCTGGCTGGTGAGTCTTGCCCACATGCTCAGGGTTCAGCTGATCGCCATATTTGGGGTCAGGAAGGAATTTTCCTCCAGGGCAGATTGGCAGAGGCCCTGGAGGTTTTTCGCCCTCTTCTGCAGCAAGGGGCATGGGTCACTTGCTGGAGGAGTCTCTGTACCTTGAAGTCCTTAAACCAAGATTTGAGGACTTCAGTAGCTCAGATATAGGTGAGAGGTTTATTGCAGGAGTGGGTGGGTAAAATTCTGTGGCCTGCGTTGTGCAGGAGGTCAGACTAGATGATCATAATGGTCCTATCTGACCTTAAAGTCTATGAGTCTAAAGTCTATGAAAGTGCTGTGCAAGAGCAAATCACACGATAATGGAGTGACATGAGTTGCTCTGTAGCTAAGGTGTGCCAGGTATCCTGTTCTAAACTCTGGTGTGTGTTTTTGGGGGTTTTGTTATTATTGTTATCACGTCTCCTCATAACTTTTGAGAAAATGCTCTTTTGACTTTCATTAGATTAACTAATGAAGCCATTTTTGGATAGTGCAGCTGATTTTACAGGGTACTGCCTCTGCTGACTGTCGTAAATATATCAGGATTTGTCTTTCAGGAGAAGTATACGTGACCTGACTAATAACAAGTCTTGCTTAAAACTGAGGAAGTTATTAATCTTGATGCATGTTGTTGCTATAGTATTAGATACTAGCTGACTGAATTTAGATTTAAATAGGAATTCCAGCAGCACTTACAAGTTCCCTAGGAATTCCATACAAGTTCTGTAAGTTTCTCTTGCATGAGTTTCTGTTAAAACTCACTGGACCAACTGTTGTGTGCAGTGTTGTTAGTCATATTGGTCCCAGGAAAAAGGTTTTATGAGCCTTCTAAACAGTGCTGGAGAAGCACCAACTCTCTGGTGCAGATGGGGTGTTTGGGAACTTAGCGTTTCATTCACAGAAATTGGTTTGATGTGTTCAAGGCTCTTTACAATGAAAATGTTTTAAAACATTCATTTATAATAAATGAAAGCTCAGATTTAATCTAAATATATTTCTTAAGCTTTTCCAGGACCTGAAGGCATTTTTAAAGTTTCATAGTCAATAACTCTAAAATCCACTGTTGAGTCTTCCCCCAAAATACTGGAAGGTTCTAGTTCTTATGGAGGGCTGTGTCTGAGAGAGGCTGTTCCAGAACCACTAAGAACGGTGGTGGTGTTCATCTTCAGAAAACTCATCTCAACAAGTCCCCTGTCCTTTTCCCCAGCAAATTGGAAAAACATTCACCGATATAGAGACAAGGTGGGTGAGATAATATCTTTTATTGGACCAGTTTCTGTTGGTCAGAGAGAAGCTTTTGAGCCACACTTTGACTGGTCCCCTAGCATATGTGCTAAACAATCTGTTGCATCTTGCATTTTTCTGTGATGCGTGGAGTACCTTTCCCAGACCTATGGCTTGAAATCTTGCCTCTCTCACCGACAGAAACTGGTCCAGTAGAAGATATTACCTCACTCACTTTGTCTGTCTAATATCATGGAACTGACACAGCTACAAGTGCACTGCATTCACCAAAATAATCCATTGAGAAAGACCTTTAATAAAAAATTACCAACAATGCTACTTACTTTCTCATATAAGCAGTGAAAATCTGATCCTGGGCAGTGCTGAACACGCTCAGCTCCCATTCACTTAAGTGGAAGTTGAATGTGCTCTGCCGCTCACAGCATCAGATCCTTAAAGAAAGGGGCCAGATGTGCAAAACCAGAGAATTTATTAGGTCTGCTTCTCAACTTTTTATTCCAAAATGCTCTTCACATTACAGATTTGTAAGTCAATACGCCAAACATGTTTGCATCGTGATTCTTCCCACAGGTCTTTTGTCCTTTGTAAGGGAACCCTTCCTCTGTTTGGTAGTAAAAATGCCATTAGCAAGGTAAGAGCTGAGTCTCATGCAGCTCTCCCTCTGTGGCTACTCTTTACAGTAGCTCATTGGACTGTCACGCAATCCTAATGTCTGAGCATTTACACTTGCTACAAAAAGCAAGTGCACCATCCCCGATGGGGCCTAAAGCAGCTATCTTCAGTCTTTTTACTATGGCAATGAAAGTGACGATGGTAGCAGAAAACGGCCATTCTCCCTGGAGCTGAGCTGTGTGCTGTACTTCAAAGGTACTTTTGTAACATCCCTGGAGTCTTTAATAAAGGATGCCTGCTCTGAAGGGCCGTCTTCTCTCCTTGAGAGCAAGACAGCTTGTGTCTTAAGGGGTGATATTTACAACATTAATGGGCTCTAAGGAATGGCCATGAGAGCTCCAGTTTATTTTTTCCCCTTGTTATATCCCCAGTTAATAATTTCCCTAGCAGCACAAGCACGTCCACCCTATTGTGCTGGTGTGAGACATACTGATAGACTTCAGAACCCCACATTCCGATCTTACCACTACCAGTTGAAGCTGTGTGTGCTTGGCATTGATGAAGATCAGGCACCAAAACTTTTATGGTGTGGTGTGCCTGGGTTTCTGACTTGAGGTCAGAGGTTCCCAGATAGTCTTGCTTAAAAAAAAACAACTTTCCTCTCTCCTTGCACACAAGTGACCTCTTGTTTTGCAGTGAAATGTAGTATTCCCCACTCCGGCCTTGGGTTGCCAAAACCGCTTTGAATGCGTTTTATTAGGTCCCTCAGCATTACTGGACTCTGGCTCATATACAGGCTCCTGAAGAGATGTATTCAGGCCTGCAATAGGACCACTTGCTAGCTGCAATTTGTCACACTGACAGTAAATATAAAAGCTGATCGAGTAGGCTTGTCATTCCCCTTCCTGAAGGCTTATGAGTGAACTAAAAAAACCCTGTTCCTGTAGCGGAATACAGAATTTGGTTTGGTTGGAGAGATGGATGTGCCTCTCCACTGGGCACCTCACCAATCGGTGGGCTGAAGCTCTCTGCTGAGCTAGGGGCTGTATATGGATGACCTTTGTGTACATCCGCACAGAGCAGTTGACTGTGTTACTAACCCCGGCTAGCGTTTTCCTGTTGTCTTACAGATGATAATGGCATGCTTGGAAGATGCAGAAGAACAGTCAGCGTTCAAGAGACTGCTCAGCAAAGTGAGGGATGAGCAGAGTCTGGATGCTCAGACTGTTGTGTCAGTGCTGGAGCTGTTCCAAAACACACATCCCAAGATAAAAGCAGCACTACTAGAGAGAGAGCAGGACAGTGGAGAGACCCTGCAGCAAACGGGTAGGAGGACAGGCACACCCCAGGGGCATGAGAACTTTAGAGAGCTGAAACAGCTCTTCACAGGTTCCTCCAGAACCCTTCTGTACTTTTCCCAGCAGGCTGTTATTCAAGCGTGCGGATTTCATTTCACTCAAGCCGTAGTTCTCTGTTGTGCGTGATATATCCACAAACACTAACAGAGAGCTCTATGCTTTTCGGAGCAGAATTTTGCATTGCTACTCTGCCTGCCTGCAGTGGAACAATCCCAGAAATTTCTTTGCCCTTCACTCACTGTAGATCTAAATCAATGGAGAGGTGGCCAGCATGGGCCAGTTCTCTGACTGTGCCTCAGGCCTGAAAGCGCCTTTCGTATTTGAGTTTGACACAAAGCAGTGGCCTTGCAAACCTCGTGTTAACCTCCAGCTTGCTTTGCGGCTTTGTGCTCTGTTAGATAAATGAGACATTTTCCTTTCACAGAGTTTAAAGAGAATAGTAAAGTGTTTTTCTCTGCTGCTTACGCTCAGGATAAGCTTTGCTATTCACTTAGATCTTTCACAGAGGCTCACTCTCTCACTTCAGTGGAAAATACCTTGCTGTCACTTTCTTCAAACCTGACTTGTTTTTTCTCTTGCATTTCCAAATCTTTCTTCCCAGGGAGGACAGAAGAGGGAAAGACCCTGTCTGCTGTATTACTGGAATACAGGGAAGAGCTGATTCAGAGCGTAACACAGCTGAGTCCCATCCTAGAGTTCCTAGAATCAGGAGAGGCGGGATTCCTGACTGGCTTGGAGAAGCGGGTAACAAATCTGAGATAAGGAAAGCTCTGTATGTGTGAGGTGTGTGTGTGTATGTGGTTGCACAGCACTTTATCACATGATTTGCCAGGTCACAGTTGCTTCCCTGGCCTGGTAACTACCTTATTTACCCTGCATAGCATGGAATAGAAATAATTAATAGTTCAGGTCCTCCCATTAACTTTCTAATTGAACCATGAGAGCTGAATTGCAAAGGTTCAGCACTGAAATGAGCACTCCCAGTCCCAGATCTATGCACCGAATGCCCCACTGGCCAAGCCAGGGAAGGGGAGGCAGCTAGTATTCTTTATAAGTCCTGTGGAAGTCCAGAGAGCAATGCACTATCATTGGATTATGAAGGTCAGGACAGGACATTAAAACATCAGTGCCAAATCCGTCCCCCGCCCCAGCCTGATTAGTGTGCATGTTATTCCGTATGTGTTTGTCTCAGTTGTTAAGTTACCTTTCAGATAACTCTCCAAAGCTTCCGGTTTTCTTAAACTGGGCAAACTGTTGTTGATACGTGTAGAACATCCCCATATATGCAGAACATCCTCTTCTCAATTTTTGATGTTCAGCATAATTGAAATTTACAAAGTGCAACACTTAGTGTTTGCTGGTGGATTAGCAGCGCTCACCTGTAAGTGACTGCACTGTGTGCACACAGACTGGACTGGCCTAAAGGACCTTCTGTTTCATACAGTCTAGCACTTTCTGCATTGTTTGGGGAGGGCTGTTTACGATCCATCTATGCACACCAAAACTCTGAATGCTCTTGCATGTATCCTGTTATATTTTGGGTAAAAGTACCTGCAACCTCCTTTTTTTTTTGCAATTAGTTGGGCCTGTTTGTTCCCCTATGACGCGATATTGCAATTCATAGAGAGTACCCTTGGGCCACTGGTGTGAATGAAGCCTGCTTTCTGTCTGAGTGGGTTTGACTTAGGTCACAGTACATGAGCTGAGAATCTCCGTTTTTACCTGCGCTAGTCTACTAAATTACTGTTTGTTACGGGCTCCTTTTATTAACTGCTCCCAGCAAAATATCTCTGAGCATGAATTCTGCTGCCAGCCATTCTAGAAGGCCAGAGAAAATGCTGTTATCAGAATCCCAAATTTATCCGTCCTGGATTTAGAGATTAGCCCAATGTTCGGTAGACTTCCTCCATTGAAGGAGACATGGTTAAATTGGAGTGGGTACATGAGAAGGAAGGGTCACACATGAATGTAGTCAAGCAGTGAGCATCCCTCATAGGTATTACAAGGCCTGAGGCACAGGCGCTCCAGGAGGTTACATGGATCTGAGCTCTTGGTCCTTAATGCTGCATCAGGAGTGTAGATCTGTGTGCATTAAGAGCAAGTGGACCTAGCTGAAAGTTTTCAGTTTTTGTTGAAATCTTAAGTACTCCCCCAAAACTTCTGTTTTTTTGTTTGTTTGTTCTTTGTAGTAGTGTGTTTTGTTTGATTTATGAAACTGTAAAATGTAATGCAGACTTCTTTGTCGAGTGATGTCCCGATGGGTGCCCCATAGCTCATAATCGGAGATTTATGGTAGCAGCGCCCAGTTGAGTTGCACCTGTGCTGTCCCTGTCTTGTGCTGCTTCAGGCAGTTAACTGGTGTGCGACCAGCGGCTCCTCAGTTCCTTCTTTACTTCCTTTAGCTATGAGTCAGAGCACTCAGCAGTGCCTCAGAGCGGATTTAGTGTAGAATAACACCAGTTAGTTCTAGTTCTGTTAGAAATACTCAGCCTGTTTTCATTTGTTTTGTCGCTGTTTATTCCCCCCTCCGTCCCCAAAACCCTATTATTTCCTGACTAGAAGTAGATTTTTGTTGAACCTTTACTCCCAGTTCTCCCTGCGTGGGGGGACGAAGCTTTCCTCTCAGGAGCATGCCTGGTTCCCCTGGCTTTAAATGCTGCCTCACCTGTAGGCTAGGAGGAGAGATAGCTGAGGGGAGGGAGGAGGCATAGCTCAGGGGTTTGAGTCTCCTTCAGGCTGGGACCACCCTCCCCAGTTCAGACTTTGTCCTCCAGATGTGTTTCCTCCCTATCTATTCTTCTGGAGAACAAATCTCAGTCACATATTTTGTGCTTAAATACCAAAGTTACAGGCATCTTCTAAATACTTCGGAGTATGATGTCAGATACAGCTGAAGCAGTGCATACAGTAGATGCAATACTAGAATAAGTACAAAAAGATTATACAAAACTAATAGAGCATTGTGTAATCTTATACCATTTTAGGCCATCTTGAGTCATTCAGACATAAGAGTTATTAGGAATTTCTCATAACTGGTTATTTGCTTGTTCCTGCAGGTGATGCTGGATTGTTGTGAAGGCAGCTCCCACAGGGAGGCAATGGAGAATCTGCTCAGGAAGGTGGTAGAAGAGAAGACCCTTAAAGCTGAGAGCTTGGTAAAACTCCTTGGGGCTGTAAAAACATCATTCCCTGAACTGCACCTTCTGCTAGACAATTTGGTGGCAGCAGCAGTTGTGTCTGATGGCACAGGTATTAATGGATTTAGCTCAACAAAGAGAAAGCTAAGGGGTGACTTGATCCGTCTATAAGTACCTACATGGGGGAGCAAATGTTTGATAATGGCCTCTGCAAACTATCAGAGAAAGGTATAACACAATCCAGTGCCTGGAAGTTGAAGCTAGACAAAATGAGACTGGAAATAAGATGTACATTTTTAACAGAGAGGGAATTAGCCATTGAAACAATTTTACCAAGGTGAATTCTCATCACTGGCAAATTTTAACTCAAAACTGGATGTTATTCTAGAAGATCTGCTCTAGGAATTATTGTGGGGCAATTCAAGCCCATAACTCCTTCTTGGTGAAATTTAAATCTAATAATTTTGAAACCATATTGTTAAATTTGTTACATACAAGAGTGTTTCTGTCCACTATGTAATTACAAATCAGCTTTTAGTTAATCACATGAACATAACAGCACTGGTATCTACGACAAACATATGGTCGCATAAAGTGTTCCTTTTATAGGCAAAATTCCCGAACTTCACTGTTTGATACACTGATGTGTTAGTGGCATATTTGACTGCTGGTACCGGTGCCCCCTTATTTGAAAAAAGCAGATACCAAAATCTCACAGATACCAAAGCATTCAAGTGCAAACATTGCCTTCCATGCCCGGTATTTCATGTTCGCCAATCTCACTGCTGAAGAACGTGAGTCTCTCTCCAGAGCTAAGCTTTCTTTTATAAGGCTAGTTTTGAATGCCCCTCCCCATGGACTGGGACTCATGTGGAGATTGTGGGCTAGATTTTCAGTTGGAGTATATCCATTGAAATCAGTGGCTCTAGATGTCTGCTGAGAATCTGACCAGCTAAATTCCACAAGAGTCTCTTTGTAGTGTTCATATGCTCTGCAGAACCAATCTCCCCATTGCTGATGGGTGTCCCTGAGAACTGGCCCAGGATCTTACAAGGTTTTAGAAGAGAGCTAGATATAAGATACAGGACTGAAGAGAGAATCAGAGCTGGAGAGTGGGCAAAGCTATAACCCTTGCAGCAGATGGGTCTCTTAAACAGTTACACCTTCCACATCGTTAATGGCCATATGAAATATAGATTCCCACACTGAACCCAGCCCCCCGACTTGGAGCTCTTTCCATTAGTGGCTGCAGTCCTGCAGCGTTTAGTTGACATTGATGCAGTTTGTTCTGTAAATATATAACATAGCCCTATGAAAATCCAACTCTAATTATCTAATAATCTAATTTAGAGTTGGTGTTTGGCCTTGCCCAGGAGCTTCCCACAGATGTGTTGTGGAGTAAGTTAAAAGGGAGGAGCTTTCCTGTATCACAGTAAATGCCAATATGGTAATATGGGAGAGTCAGTAGTTCCTTCCCATAGGGCTATCACTTAGATTGGCGCTGTTACTGTGTTTAAGAATCAGTGTGTGGTAGTAAGGAGACCTTTGAAGCGGTCCCTATGTCAGGGGTGGGCAAACATTTTGGCCCGAGGGCCACATCGGGGTTCCAAAATTGTATGGAAGGCCGGGTGAGGAAGGCTGTGCCTCCCCAAACAGCCTGGCCCCACTCCTATCCGACCCCACCTCATCTGCCCCCCTCAGAACCCCCAGCCATCCAACCCCCTCCCTCTTTGCCCCCCGACCGCCTCCTCCAGAGACCCCTGCGCCTCCCCCCTGCCCCCATCCTGGCCGGGACCCCAATCCCTATCTAAACCCCTTGTTCCTTGTCCCCTGACTGTCCCCTCCCAAGAACCCCCACCCTAACTCCCCCCCCCCAAAACCCCACCCCCTACGTGCCCCCCCGTCCCCTGACTGCCCCGACTCTTCTCCATTCCCCTGCTCCTGACAGACCTCTGGGACTTCCATACCCTATACAACACCCCTCTTCCCCATCCTCTCACTGCTCCCCCCCCCAGAACCTCTGCCCCATCCAACCACCCCCTGCTCCCTGTCCCTGCTGACCTGAGACCCTCTGCCCCTTATCCAACCCCCCAACCCCTTACCACACTGCGTAGCATGTCTGGCTCTGCGTGGCCTGTGGGAGCCAAACAAGCTGCCCTGCAGGAGCGCGCAGCGCCGTCAGAGCCACCGGCAGTAGCTATGGGCCAGAATGTTGTCCGCACGGCGCACTGAGGCTGCAGGGGAGGGGCGACAGTGAGGGAAGGGCTGTGGGGAGCCTCCCCAGCTGGGAGCTCGGGGGCCAGGCAGGAAGGGCCTGTGGGCCGGATGTGGCCCTCAGTTCGTAGTTTGCCCACTCCTGCCCTATGTGATGTCTGCTGCTGGAGTCCTTGAGCCTGTATTAATATCTGCTGAGTGCAAAGCCTTTGAGTAGTTGTGCTGCTGTGTTTTGCCACAGCTGCAGTTGGGAGTAGCTCGCTGGGCAGTCTCAAAGTGTAATTGCAGCTGGAGAGCACGAAAGTGTGGATCACTACAGCATCGGGGAGAAAGTGTAACCACTACGAATGCATTTGTCGTCATTTCTGTGAAAGATTTCAGGCTCCAAGGCTGTCAATCCCACATAGGAGACCCTGGTGGATGCCTGCCTCCAGCGGGCCCAGTTGCAACCCCTATTCTGGCTCCTTAGACCCTCCTGCTGAGGTTCCGGCTGCACTTCTCCCTGTGCCTTCTCTGTTTAGACACTCCCTGTCCATGGCTGCAGAGTCACAGCACCTCCTCCTCAGCGGTGTTCCCTCTGATTTTTTATGTCCGTGTGCAGAATGAATTTTGTTATGTGCACCAGTATGGAGTTGATGTGGTGGGGGTAGGGCCGAGGGGTCTGGAGTGCAGGAGGGGGCTCAGAGTGCAGCAGAGCATTGGGGTGTGAGGGGTCAGCGCTCTGGCTGGGGGTGCAGGTTCTTGGGTGGGTCTGGGGATGAGGGAATTGGGATGTGGGAGGGGGTTCAGGGTAAGAGCAAGGGGTTGAGGTGTGGGGGGGTGAGGGCTGTGTCTGGGGTTGAAGGCTCTGGGATGGGGGGCAGGGAAGAGGGGTTTGGGGTGCAGGCTGCAGCGGAGAGAGAGGACTTCCCTCCGCCCCCCTCCAGTCCTCTCTTGCCACACAACTTGGGGCCGGAGGAGGGGTGCCTCTCCCCGGCCACAGCAGCTCTGTTTTTTGAGCTCTAAGGACAATCCCTCATTTGAGTGGGGTTGGGCCTTCTGTCCTACATGAGCCTAGGTCCTCCCTCCTGGACTTCAAATAGGCCAACATCTTTCATCAGCACTGAAGCCACTTAAAAATTAAAAACTAAATTGAAATGCAGTGAAATGTAAATGAAAGTTTAGTAGAAAGCAAATTTGTGCTCATAATACCGATAATTCCACAGTTCCACAGACAGTTTGCCTCATCATTTGTTGAGCACCATTGCTTCCTTTGAAACATCAGACTCCGAATGTGGTTAATTATCTAATGGCAATACTCATTCCAGGGAGGAGCATTCCTTCATTACATGAGTTGCATATCCTGGAATTGAAATTGGAATAAATAGAAGCGCAGTGTTTTTTACCATTAACTTCTATTGCCCCCTTTCACCACCCTAAAGAGTTGTGCTCTCTCTTTACAGTGTATACATTTCTAATTCCTTGAGACTCTCTATCTATTCCCCAAGAGTCCAATAGCTCTGTAATTGTAACTCATTCCTTCCTTCGACATCTGAATCACATTGGTGCTCTTTCCTGATTCACTCAAGTTTTCAACTATGTTCTGGTGTTGATGTGCCTACAATGGGATGTGATAGTCTAGGTTCATCATTTCTCCACAATTTGCTTTACTTCCCCCTAAATATTCTCATCGAAGATAATCCATCCTACCCAGACCCAGACTGTCTTGGCCATGTGATTGTTTGGCTGTTTGGGAAATGAGGTAGTGTATTGGTCCACACCTGAAGAAGGGTTTACTGAAGAGATGAGTTACTCAAAGGCTGTGGCTTATAGACCATAGGCCCCCTCAATGTAATAATGACAGCTAAAAGTCAACAATTGAACCTTCTGACTACAGGGGAATCAAAAGGAGACATTGTGAAGGATCATCTCACAGTATTGTCTTCATATTCTGGACTACAAGATCTGTTGGTCTTAGCCAGAACCTGACCCTTTGATCTTCTAAACTAAGAGGACTGTGAACTGATGCTTTGAATGGACTAGGAGTATCTATCTGCAGCCGAGAGACTTTTGTGCATACACTCACTGTACCATTTATAATGTCTCCTTTTATGTGGATAAGTTTAGAGCCCTGACAACTGAATGGCTAATAGCACTTGGCTAGACTTAACTAGAGAGCAGGTGGACACTGCAAACTTCTGTTACACAGCTCAGTTAGTGCACCTCACACCTGCTGCCGTCCATTCCTTCTGATCCTCAGGGCTCTGCCAGTGACATCCCATCCTGACCTGGAGTATCTACCCTCTGTTATTCATAGCACAGTACTACCAAGACACTTCAGACCTGTCCAGCAACCCCTTGGCTCCCAAGGCTCTTGTGAGGAGAACCTGTGCTTCCTTCAATTTTCAGTTTACAGATCATTACAACTAGAACTGAAACCTATTTTCCCCTTGCGTCCTGTGCTTGGATTTGGACCCAGGTCTCCCTAGGGAAAGGCTACTGCAGTAACCTAGTGTGCCGGTGTGGCCCCCTATCTGCTTTATCCCCTTAGCTCTGAGCATCAGAAAGGCACAACATATTGAACTATTGTTTTCATTTGCATTCAGCCAGATGGACCCCAGAGGATTATGGGACCCAACTATTGAAACGATACCAAGAAAACTTTGCAGAGCTCTTCATGGACACGCAGGTGCTGCTGCGAGGGATCTCAGCTGCACAAAATTTAGCTCCTGGAGAAAGAGAGGTGAGAGGATTGTCTTTGTATTTGACTAGAGCATGGTGTCCTCAACCCTGATTTGTACATGGAAGGCTAGAGAGGACCCAATCATTTTAGTCATCATTGCAACACGATGCGGGGTTTTTACTGCAGAAGTTGGGTTAATGTCTCTTTAGCTTCCACCAGGTGCAGCAAAACACAGCAAAAGATGGATTCCTGAAGCTAAAAGTTGCCAAACAGCAACTATTCACTCCACAGCTGAGGGAATGGCTTCAGTTTCTCTCCTTATTGGCATGTCTCATTGCACATTGGTGCTCCTGTAAGAACCCAGACTGGCTGCACTTTCGCTGCTGCAGGGCTCAAACATTTGGTCACGTGACACATGTTCCTGGTATAGGTTTCAGCAGGGCAATAGAAAAATGAGAGTCCAGATCTCCGGCAGGCAGATGGGTAGTTGGCTAGGGTGTGGCAGATGCATAGTTGTTCCTCGTAGTGTTGTGGTGCCTGTTTCTTGAAGGTAATGGAACAGATTGTGAAGAGGGAGACTGGCTCGAGTGGTTTCAGCTCACTGGTCTCTGCAGCACTGGAAGAACGAACCGTGTCGGTGACTGCCGTTTGGCAGCTGCTGCTGGCAGCACGAGAGGCGGAGCTTCCGCTGAATCTGCTCATTGAGGAAATCCGGAAGGAACCTGATGCGGAGTTTTTCTTCCAAACAGGTAGTGATGTTGTACTCTGGACAAAGATGCTTTCCCTCTAGATCCCACCAGATCCTCCCTGAGGTGCCTTTCTCATTGTTCCCATTGGATCCTTCTCCCTCTCGTCCCCGCAAACATCAGAAATGGATTATCTACAGATCCTCCCTCCCCAAAGTCAACAAGAAGTCCTCACAGATCTCACTCAGTCTACTTTCCTCCTGTGCTTTAGAGGTTCTTTCTTCTCAGTTCCCACCAGATCGTCTCATTTCCTGCGCTCCCCCCTGCTGCAGATGTAGAGATGTACATCAACTCCCATCCCAATCCTGTGAAGTGGTGACTAAACGCTTCATAGGTCAGATAAGCATTTAGAGGTGTGGCTGCTTGTCTGAATCCTTTGGGTCACCCCCAACTTGGCTGGAAAAATGGTGAAAACCACCTTTCTTGTGTGACTTCCAACACACCCCTTTTATAGCTGGGGCCGGAAACACCAGAACAGCTTTCCACATGGTGTTATGCATTGCTAGAATTGTGCAGCGTATTGTTCATTGAAATGAGAAATAAGGGGACACAGCAGGACTGGAGAACTGAATTCTTTCAAACGATGCAGCATTTTCTCTAGAAATTAGCAAAGCTTTTGAGGCCTGGGGAGGGTGTTTGTCTTCCCCTGACACAGTTCCCCCTCCCTGGTGACCTGACAGGTAACAACGTGTCACCTCCCTGCACCTGGTTAGCACTTTCAGTAAAAAAGTGATTTGAAAGAATTCAAGAGGTACCATCAAACTGAAACCTTGTCTGTTTGAAAACATAAGTTAATGGTAAATCCAAGGCCATAGCTGGCACAAGTCCACTGCCTGACCCTCTAGAACAGACATTGGCAACCTTGGCACGTGGCCCCGCGGGGTATGCACCCTTGGCGAGTCCGGTCCAATGAGGGTTGTGGGAAGCGGCGCGGTGCTGGCCGAAGCGGTGAACCGCGGCCATTGAGAGCCGCGATTGGCCAAACCTGCGGATGCGGCAGGTAAACAAACTGTCCGGGCCCGCCAAGGGTGCTTACCCTGCGGAGCTGCGTGCCAACGTTGCCAATCCTTGCTCTAGAACTTAACTTCTGCCTCTGAGTTTCTCTGCCAACTATAATCACATTTTCCTACTTTAAAATGCTTTTCTTTCCCCAGTTACTGAGTAATTATCTCACACAAACAAGAGTGGAGCTCAGCTGGCTGACTTGCAATGTTGGGAAAGAGTGGAGCTGACTGTACACAAACTGCTGTTAAATGTACCATGTAAACACACCGGAAAACCTAGAGAAAATATATTTATCCTCTAATCTCTTCCACTGCAGCAGTCTTACACACTGCTGGTTACAAAAGCAGGCAGGATGCACTCAGAGAGAAGGGTGATGATTGTTTAAGTTGACAGTTTCTTTAAAGAAATTCCTTCAAAAGAATCAGGAAACCTGTTCTTCTCACCCCACCCTCCAAAGTGGACAAGTGCTGAACACTGTCACTCCTACTTTATCTGTAGTTGGATTTGTTGTTGGATGGTGTTTTCACAGCCATAACTAATGCCACCAAAGTCTACATTTTAGTCCTTCACCCTCCCCCAGTACCCAAAGGGGCCCCTTTCTGAAATGGGGTGAATAGAATTAAGAGCCTGTAGGAACCCACTCCATTCTTAATATTTTCTTTACCTTCAGTGGCCACCAGTGAAAGTACAGCCATCGAGATAATACTGAGACACAGCAAGCTGATCTCGGAGGCCATCAAGCAGAGAGCTGATCTGGAGGGCTTGGCTCCAGGAGAAGTGGGCCTCACAGAGGCGGTGAAAGAGGTACTGATGAGATGGTTAGGTGGACCACAGCTGCCCTCTGCTTTGTACATCCCCTGATGTTGATGGCTCCTAGCTTGAAATGTTGGCAGGCCCACCTTGGCATTCACCTCTATGCAAGGGAGACTAGGCCACATCGAGCCTCTAGAGCTAAAAGAGGCAGAAGCATCTGTTGGGCTCCTCAGTGGCTGGCTGGCAGATGAAATTTATTCACAGAACAGCCGGCAGCTGATCAGCTCTGTTCCTGCTAATTGATGTTGCAGCCTCTCTGAGGATTTGGTGTTATTTAGACTGATATATTTGTTAAAATGGAAAGTTCCCTCAAGCCTTGACCTGATGCAGACTCCCTAGTAACATCCTCAACTCTTTCCATGCTGTTCCTTATCCCATACACAAATTTGTGTTTCTATGGTCAAGAAGAGCTACAGTGGGTATGATACCATGGGATCAGGGTTGAAGAGGAGGGAAGTACCCAAAAGTCATAAGAATAATTTGACTTTAATTCACAGCACATCAGGGCTATCTCCCAATGAAAGGCTGGAATTACCAGCTAGCTAACAATGTCATTACCCTCAAGGAAAGTGAGCTATTGGGGATCGAAATGGTCCCCACTTCCTTGGAGCAGCAGTGCTGGTTTGGCTCAGTCCAAAAGCAGCAAGTTGAGCACTTCAAGTCCTGTAATCTTTTCTTTTTTTTAATCCCCAGAAGCCCTTTCAGCTGGTGCAGTTATAAACTAAGTATAACACAATATTCTGCCAAAGGCAAGTCATCAGTAGGGGAGGTTTGGGAATAAATTGATAAATTTTACAGTAATAAGTCACCAGGACCAGATGGGATTCACCCAAAAATTCTGAAGGAACTTAAATATGAAATTGCAGAACTATTAACCTACCATTGAAATCAGCCTCTGTTCCAGATGACTGGAGGATGGCTAATGTGACACCTATTTTTAAAAAAGGCTTCAGAGGCAATCCTGGCAATTACAGGCCACAGAGTCTAACTTCTGTACTGGACAAATTTATTGAAACTATAGTAAAGAAGAGAATTATTGGACACATAGATGAACACAATATGTGGGGAAAAGGCAACATGACTTTTGTAAAGGGAAATCATGCCTCACCAATGTATTAGAATTCTTTGAGGGAGTCAACGAGCAGGTTGATAAGGCTAGTACAGTGAATGTAGTATACTTTGATTTTCAGAAATCTTTTGACAAGGACCCTCACCGGAGATCTTAAGCAAAGTAAGCAGTCATGGGATAAGAGGGAAGGTTTGGATCATTAAAAAATAGGAAGCCAAAAGTAGAAATAAATGGCCAACTTTCACAATGAAGAGAGGTAAATAGCAGGCTACCCCAAGGATCTGTAATGACACGTGCTATTCAGCATATTCATCAATGATGTGGAAAAAGGGCTGAACAAAATTTGCAGACAATACTAAATTACTGAAGATAGTTCAGTCCAAAGCTGACTGCAGAGAGTTTACAAAGGGATCTCACTTGACTTGGTGACAAAATGGCAGATGAAATTCAGTGTTGGTAAGTGCAAAGTAATTGGAAAAAAATAATCCAAACTATACATGAAATGATGGCATCTAACTTAGCTGTTATCACTCAAGAAAGTGATCTTGGCGTCATTGTGGATAGTTCTCTGAAAATGTCTGCTGACTATGCAGTGACAGTCAAAAAAGTGAATACTGTTCGGAACCATTAGGAAAGGGGCAGATAATAAGACAGAAAATATCATCATGCCTCTGTATAAATTCACGGTACACATGCAGCTTGAATATTATGTGCAGTTCTTGTTGTCTCACCTCAAAAAAGATATATTAGAAGTGGAAAAGCAGAGAAAGGCAATGAAATGATTAGGGGTATGGAACAGCTTCCATATAGGGAAAGATTAAGAAGGCTGGGACTGCTCATTCTAGAAAAGGGAGGACTAAGGGATATGATGGAGGTCTGTAAAATCACAAATGGTATGGAGAAAGTGTTACTTTAAAGTATTACTTACCCCTTCACATAACACAACTTAGGGTCACAGAATGAAATTAATAGGCAGCAGGTTTAAAACAAACAAGAGAAGGTTCTTCTTCACACAACTCACTGTCATACTGTAGAACTTATTGCCAGGAGCTGCTGTGGAGGCTAAAAGTATGACTGGGTTCAAAAAAGAATTAGAGAAATTCATGGAGGATAGGTCCATTGATGGCTATTAGCCCAGATGGTCAGGGATGCAACCCCATGCTGTGGGCATCCCTGAATTTCCAGTTGACCGAAGCTGGGACTGGATGTCCGAATGGATCACTCAAAATTGGCCTGGCTTGTTCATTCCCTCTGAAGTATCTGGTGCTTGCTGCTGTGAGAAATGAGGTACTGGGTTAGATGGACCGACCATTGGTCTGACCCAGTATGGCTGTTCTTATGTTCTGAGCTCTGTGGAGAAAGGCATGTTCTTCTGTTCCTCATAGCGGGGTCTAAACCAAGCTAAAGCAAGTACAGGAATGGAAAAAATATCTCATTGTCTGCCATGTGACTACTTCTTCTCTTTTGTGTTTCTTTAGCTACTGAGTATTTCTTCTCAGAAGGAGAGTTCAGAGGCCTCCTTAAAAGCAGCTCTGAGCACTGCACAGGAGAAGTCTGTACCCGCCATCAAGATCTGTCAGCTGTTATGCACTGTTCATGAGTCTTTCCCAGGCCTACAGCCAGTGATGCAGGAGTTGGGGCATGTGGGTAAGAAACCTGCAGGTGCCACTCCAGTTCACTTACACCAGTCTCTGGTAACTGGAGCTGTGCGTGATTTAATGTGGGATCACAGCACGGAATTGCTGCCTGCTCCACCCCTGTATTGTACTGTTAGAATGGGGCATTCACTAATGGTGCGCTTGGGATCCTAGTGGATTCATGCATGTCCCCTAGTACTAGGAAATGTACTGTAAGGTGATTCCTACATCAGCAGGGAGATAGATTGGTTGGCCTAATGGGTGTCGTGATTCACGAACTACCTTTGTATGTGATTTCATGGGCTAGGCTTTTGGTCAAGAAACACTCGGGCTGTTTGTTAGCTGCATTGCATGTCCACTGGTTTATTTTCATGTGGAGCTATCTCAGCCCTGGCTGTTCACATGATACTGGTTCCATGTTGGTTTCTGTGTTCGTATTGTAAATATATTAGCCATCTCATAGATTGGCCTAAGATAACAGTATTGTCCAGCACAAGTCTGTAGTGACATGACAACCCCATAGCACGAGAACTATGCAATTTGGTGATTGTCTGAACATTCAGGCTGTTTTTCCCACTGTACTCTTAATTTGGCCCTATTGTATATATGCTTACTCTCGAAATAAGGTGTTCAGGCAGGATACAGCCAGAAGGATCATGGTAGTACCAGCATGGCTGAGGCTGTTGGGATTCTCAGACCCATCCAAACTCCAATACAGATATGATATCACAGACAGATGGACAGATCCTCCATCCAGATCCACATTCCCTATCCGTCCTAGCATGGATACTGCCTGGCATACATCAGTACAGAGAATCTGTTCAGCTGAGATACAAAATGTTCTACTCCACAGTAGAAAGAACTCTGAGATTTACTCTGCCAAGTGTAAAAGATTCCCTATCTCAGCACAACAATGCCAGTTATTGCCATCTCTACTTCTGATACCAGGCATCCTGCAGTCCTACTGTCATTGATAAGCTCTCTGAGGCTCCACCTAGCAGCTATCTCAGCTTTCCACTCTACAGTTCAGGAGTATTCCACATTTTCACACCTAACAATGACTAGGTGTTCCTAAAAGGCCGTATGAGGATATAGCCTCCAGACAGAAAACTCCCCTGCGAGGGATCTAATTATTGTACTGGGAGGGTTAATGGGCTCCCCTTTTGAGCCACCAACTACATGCTTCCTGTTTCATCTTTCTACCAGAGCAGACTTTCTAGTAGCAATAACATCAACCAGGAAGTAGGGACGATAAGCACAAATGACGGGGCCCCCACATATGTTTTTTAATAATGACAGGGTGTCCCCAAGACCTCATCCAAAATTTATACTAAATGTAGTTTCTGACTTCCACCTAAACCAGGGTATACATCTACCTGTGTTTTCCCCAAAACCACATTCACACAAGGCAAGCCTAAGTGTCACACCCTAGCTGTTCATAGGGTGCTCTTTTTACACTGATAAAACGAAGGCATTTAGGGTATCCCCCAGTCTGTTCATAACCCACGCAGATGAAAGGTCAGGCCATTTCAACACAGAGACTTCCTAACCGGATTTCTATGTGTTCTATGAATTACCCCACATAGACCCACCAGTGAGTGACAGCTTGCTCTGCTAGAGCACAAGCAGTTTCTGTTGCTTCTTTGAGCAACGTTCTGATACTAGAAATATGTCCGGCAGCTGCCAGCTTTACTCAGTAGTGGAAGCATCAAGATCTGATGTTCATTTTTGTTGGGCTATCCTGTAATCATTGTTGAGGTATCTGGGTGTGGGGTTGCTCAGAGCACCGCAGAAAACAGTTGCTTAGATAACGTTACTAGTGGTTCTTTGAGACGTGTTGTCCACGTCTATTCCAGTGTTTGTGCATATGTACCCAAGTGCACTCGAGTTCAGCACCCATTGGCCAGTGGTGACTTTTGGGGGGCTGTGTCTGTGCACAAAGTGCCTGGTGCTCCCAGTCAAGGGCATAAAAGGCAGGGTGACCCCACCTGCCCCTCAGTTCCTTCGCCAGTTCAGAGTCCAGGCTTAATCAGACTCCTTAGTAGCCGGAGGAAGGGCCGGTTATGGAATATATTTGAACCACCAGTCTTAAAGAGCTACAGTTCTTGTAATTTGAGTAACCGTTTCTTCTTGGTCGAGTGCTTGTCTATATACATTCCACTGCTGGTATCTCACAAGCAGTGACCTAGATTACAGGAGGTGGATGCTAAGAGTCTTCCTTACACACCTGCCTCATGTACACATCCTGTGCGTTCTTTGGGTAGTTTATGTACTATAATAAGTATTGCAGGGCGTGAAATCCTGGTCACAGTGAAGTCAATGGCAAAACTTCCACTGACTTCAGTAGGGTCAGGATTTTCACCCAGGATGCCATATCAGTCGGCCAGGACCTGGGAACATATTAAGTCCTAAGTTCCTTGCTGCTCATATCTTAGAGGATGTTCTCTGTAGCATATCCAAAAGTGTGTATATTATCTAATAACAAAAACCTATTTAAGATGATTTAAAGTGCTGAAGGCTACAAGGAGCCTCAATGCTGTGAGTGAAAAGCTGCTGGTATTGGTGTCAGGGGAGTAGATTTGGTCTGTGGGATGGGAGTAGGGTGAAACTTTAGTGGGATTGTGAAACGGAAGAGGTGAGGTCTGGAAAAGGAGGGTGAACTGGAGGCTTGTCAGTACATTTTCAGTACACCACAGATTGACATCTTTAGGTTTCAGAGGTAATGGTGCATTAAAATACATGGATATTTAACATCCCTCAGCTGTTTTTCAGGCTGCCTGCAAACTCAGGGTGGCAACACTGCATTGGTCACACTCAGTTTACATTTGCCAGGTTCGCTCCATAACCACAAAAGTTAGAAACAAACATCCAAAAGTGCATCCTGGAGTTTCTGAGAACAGAGCTGTGGCAAGGAGTGAATTCTACACTAGTTTCCATGGCCACAGATTTGCAGAATTCTACCTATAATGAAGAAGCCAAATAACGGATTGTATTTGTATTGCCTCCCCTACATCCATTACCCAGGAGGGTTTTCCGGTAGGCTGGAGTCCAGTGTGCATTTTCTGGTTTGTGCCTTTTGGGATTGTGCTGTTGCGGGATCTTGAAAAATTGTTAGAATCTCTGGAAAGGGGGCATCAGTGAATGATTTTAAATCCAGTAGAGGTCTACCCAGAAGAGTATGAAGCACCCTAGAGAGTTAGGGCTGGTCTTCGCTACCCGCCAGATCAGTGGGTAGTGATCAATCGATTGGCGATCAATTTATCACATCTCATCAAGGCGTGATAAATTGATTGCCAACGGCACTCCCGTCGACTTTGGAACTCCAGCTCGCCAAAAGGCGCAAGCTGGAGTCGACAAGGGAGCCAGCTGTCAACCGCTGCCACCGTGAGGACGGCAGGTACATCACCCGAAGATGCGCCGACTTCACCTACGTTATTCATGTAGCTGAAGTTGCGTATCTTCGGTCGCCCTAGTGTAGACCAGCCCTTAGCGTGTCCTCTTAGGCTATGGTGGAGAGAGATTCCTGGGACTTACCTGTTCAATTAAGGGATCTGCATTCACTTTAAATGGAAAATTCAGTGCTACCTTATCTCTGGTGCCACTAGGGTGCATCATAACCAAGGCCTCAAACCTGCAAAACTTTTCCCACACAATAATTTCACTCGTGTGAGTAGGAGGCCATTTCAGAAGTGCTGAGTTCCCTGCAGCTCCGGTTATTCTCATTGGTGCTGAAATGAGAGCTGAGTTCTTTTGAAATTCTGCCCAGGTGTTCTGTTGCTTTATCCAACCCTCTCTAGATACTGGCATTTTTGACAGGGAAATTCAGGCCTG
The DNA here is from genome assembly GCA_007922305.1 of Dermatemys mawii. Classification (NCBI taxonomy): domain Eukaryota; kingdom Metazoa; phylum Chordata; order Testudines; family Dermatemydidae; genus Dermatemys; species Dermatemys mawii. The sequence goes on from ML677380.1 coordinate 15,772,327, forward strand.
ATGCTCCACTTCCTTGGGGCCTTCACAAAGTAGGTGTGAAGTGCTGCCATTCAGATGTGTCAGTGTTCTGCACACATTCAGGCACCCATTCACACCTGTGCAGTATAGTGCAGGATAAGGAGCTCTTAGAGGCATGAGGAAGGCCAGCACCTGGAGTTGTCAGTAGGCACTGAAATGAGAGTTGTTATTCCACACAGGGCTTCTGACGGAGGGAAGTGGGGAGAAGGCTGGAATCAAGAAGTGGAAGGTGAACAGTGAATCCCAGATTGAAGCTATGGACAAGGAGGAGGAGAAGGCTGGGGCTGCAAGAGCCAAGGAGCAGAAGGAGCCCCAAGAGAAAACTCCCTCCAAGAAGAACTTTATCTGCAAGGCCTGTGATAAGAGCTTCCACTTCTACTGCCGTCTGAAGGTGCACGTGAAGCGGTGTCGTGTGGCCAAGGGGAAGCAAGTGCAGTGTAAAGAGTGCAGTGAGATCAAGACCTCCAAGAAGGAGCTGGAAAAGCATCAGCTGAAGGCCCACGGAGGGCCTGGAGCTGCAGGGACAGCCAAAAAGAAGAAGAAGCGACTCCCAGTGACATGTGATATCTGTGGAAGAGAATTTGCTCATGCCTCAGGTAGGTTAGACTTGGGAGAGATTCCACAAGCAGCAGGGGAAGAGGTGCTTGTATGGCCACGTTAACAACACATTAGAACGCCTGAAATCAGAGCCCTCTCCCTCTCTTAGGCATTGAGGATTCTAGGGGAGAATGAGAAGCCCCGTAGAGGGGAATGCAGTTCAGTTCATTTCACCTGCCCTGCTGATTGCCCCAGCTTCTTGCATGGTTGTTTTTCCACCACTGCAAGATGCTCATGTAGGAAAAGTGGGGCTGCTGGCAATTTAAAAGGTCTCCAGAAATAATTGCACTGCAAGATGGCCCGGTCAGTTCTTCGGCTGGTGGCAAGGAAAGGGCCAAAGCTTTTCGGTGCACTGGGTTCCTTTCTCTCCCACCCCCAAGCCTCCCTGATCTCAGCGTGGAGGATGGAGTAGCACCACTCTATGGGCAGAAGGAGTTCACTGCCATGTCATTCTTTCCTCTCTCAGCAAGTGGCAGCTAGGGAAGCAGTTTGGGACTGCTGACTGCTAAGAAAATCAGCTCCTTTGGTGTGAAGTTAGGTATTCACCCAGTGATCTAGTCTCAGGGCTGGGATGGGGTATTACTTTTCTACAAAATACCCTTTGTGCCGGGCACTAACAGCTGCCCTTGGTCTCCTGCCCCCAGGAATGCAGTACCATAAGCTGACGGAGCACTTTGACGAGAAGCCCTTCTCCTGCGAAGAATGTGGCGCCAAGTTTGCGGCCAACTCCACCCTGAAGAACCATCTGCGGCTGCACACTGGCGACCGCCCCTTCATGTGCAAGCACTGCCTCATGACCTTCACACAGGCTTCTGCCCTGGCCTATCACACGAAGAAGAAGCACTCTGAGGGTGAGCCTGCTGGAGCCCTCTGCATCCCTGTTGTACCCCAGGGCCCCTGTGCCTTTGTGTGTGCTTGGAGGAGGAGCAGTTAAAGCACAGGGACGCCCTACAGGTGCCCTGGCTGCAGAATAGGATATTAGTATGTACATATGTGAGGTGTCATAGCTTCATCCATCCCCGCCTGGCTACCTCTACTGCGCCTGCCTTGCTGATGGGTCAGGTTGTTTCCTCAGCCTCCCTTTTAATGGCTCCTCTGCTGCTGTCCTTGGCTGGTGCCCGTCTCCCTGTTTCTCTGACCTTCTCTGCTGATCATGGTTTCGGCTCCCCACACTAGCAGTTGATGCAGATCACTCCCCAGCTCCAGCTGCCTCTGGTGTCACCCTGTCACTGCCCAGCTGCCATCTCACTCTCTCAAACAGACCTTCCTGTGTTCCCTCTCTCTACCTTTGTTCTCGGTGTCCACTCTCCTTCCTATCTTCTGGCCCCACAGCTCCAGAGTCTCTTGACTCCTCCCCTCAACCCTACACTGAGTCCTTCGCTGAATCACTGCTTCTCCCTGTCTGGTTAAACCTGCCCTTTCCTCTCCCTCCCCACTGCTGAAACCCTAATCCCCACCTGGCTCATCTTTTGCCTTGATTACTGCTGACTTTCCTGCTTCTCTAGTCCCAGCTACAGCTGTGAAACTCCTCTGACCTCAGTGCGCACTCCTGGAATCCGTGGGTTGGCATCCTGACCTCTACTGTCTCCTTTACAAGCTCCAAGACCTTGCCTGGAAGGCAGCACATACTGTTGTCCCCACCTAGTCCCTGTCTCCCTCCCGCCCCTTCTCGTCCCAGACCTCCGCCCTACTCTTACCCCTTTGTCTCTTCTTCCTGTTCTCGGCTTTATACCTTCTAAGCAATGCCTGCTATGCCTGGAGCAGCCCTGCTGTCCTTGCCTGCCTGATGCCCTTTCTGCCTCCAATCTTACTGTGTGAAACAGGATTGAATTCGTGGAAGTTCTATGGCCTGTGCTATGCAAGAGGTCAGACTAGCACAGTTGTCTCTTCTGGCCTCATCTATGAAAGCAACCTGCCTTCCCCTCTTCGCTGCAATAGATTTTCCCACAATACATTTGATAACAAATTCCAAACATAACACATTTCCATTTTGGTTTTCAGAAACTGAAAAAATTCCTGCTTTTTTTTTTTAATGTCCTTCTTCTTTTTTCCTGCTGGAAAAAAGGTACAAAAAAGTAGGAAGTGGGGAGAAGGTGAGGTAACCCTCCCCCAAATCAAAATCCATTTTTGGAAGGTCTTGAAAAATTAAATAAATTGAAAATTTTGCTTTGTTTTAATTTTTTTCACTGAAAAATATAAAAATCAAACTTTTATTTTTTTGCAAAACATTTAAATTTCAAGGAAATTGCACTTTAGAATGAAAAAATGTTTCATAGAAACGTTCCACCTCGCACCATCCATCAGTGCTTCCTACATCCTCCCTCGCAGAATCATAGAATCGTAGGTCTGGAATTCTGCATAGGTCTGCAGTCATGGCAGGACTAAGTATTTTCTAGACCATCCCTGACAGATGGCTGTTAGCCAGACTGCTGCATTGGGTGTGTTTCCTTGTCTCATGGAAGCTTGTAGGCTCCTCTAAGCAGAGAAAGTGTTGCTATGTTTGTAAAGCACATTGCAAACTTGTTGCACAGCACAGATGTTATAAAATAATAATTCTATGTCTATAGAACAGCTAGTGGTTAAACGGTCTACACTGTAGCTGCACATATGGTATTGTCTGTGTTTATGGTCAGAGAGAGCTCACCTTTTGCACACGAGGTTTTGTGGTTCTGATGCCAGCGTCTTTGGGAAGGACTGCTTTTGTCTGGAAGTTTATATTGTGAGCAAAGTGTCAGTTCCATGAGAGCTTTTGTGTTCCTCCTGCCTCCTTTCCTGAGAAGTTAGTTTATGTTGTCCAGAAATCCTGCCCCACCTTGTCAGGGCCAGCTGGAGAGGTTCCAGCCTCTGATCTTGGCTCTCACTGCAGGGAAGATGTACGCCTGCCAGTATTGTGATGCGGTATTCGCCCAGTCCATTGAGCTGTCTCGTCATGTGAGGACTCACACCGGCGATAAGCCATATGTCTGCAGGGAGTGTGGGAAAGGATTCAGGCAGGCCAATGGGCTCTCCATCCATTTGCGCACCTTCCACAGTGAGTATCTGAGCCCTGCCATGTCTCAAGCAAGAGTCCTTCTCATGGGGCAGAACAGAGCTGTTGGAGCTCCTTAAACAAATGGCCATGAGAATGTGACTGAGAGGCAGAGATGAAGGGGCAATGCCATGTTCAAGTGCTTGATGTTCCAGCCACAGCAGTCCTTGCTGGTGTCCTGGAGCTTCACGGGCGCTAAAAATGGTTGTAGTCTGGCCTTTTACTGGTGCTTCCATGGTGGGACTTTCCCTCCTGGAAAGGGAAAGGTTTTTGTTAAGAAGCTTTATATGCTGGACCTAGGGGTGGGATCTTCTTAAGAAAACAACAGCACTGCCTAACAACACCGGCCAAGGGAAAGTGGGGCTCCAAAGAATCAACTGGGAATCTTCCTCACTGTAAGTGACAGGGGAAGAAAGAGGGGAATGGTACCTGCCTGCAAAGATCCTCAAACTCAAATGCTTGCTATTGCCTGGAAATAATTAGCATCTCTCATCCTCTCTTGCTCCCCTCTTTCTGCCACCATTTCGCATTTCTTTTCTTCTTGATCTGTCTATCGTCCTCTCTCCTCCCCACCCCTGCTTTTTACCGCCTCTTTGTGGGAGCAGATATTGAGGATCCATATGATTGCAAGAAATGTCGGATGAGCTTCCCCACCCTGCAGGAGCATCGCAAGCACATTCACGAGGTCCACTCCAGGGAGTACCATCCCTGCACGACCTGCGGGAAAGTCTTCAGTGCTCCCTCCCTCCTGGAGCGCCACGTGGTGACCCACGTTGGAGGGAAGCCGTTCAGCTGTGAGATTTGTGACAAAGCCTATCAGGTGGGTTGGACTCAGTGCACGTTACCCCAACACTGCAAGTACCCTAATGCACGTGCTATCCAACCCCTCCGGCATACCCCATTGCATGTTGCTTTTCAGAGAAACCACTCACTGACAGTGTGCAATTAGACACACAGGGCAATGCCTCCATTGCAAAAGAAGCAAGACTCCTTGTTGCTCAGAGCAGGGGTTGTCCTGTGACCAGTAGAAAGCAGACAGGCTTACAAACAAGAATAATAGAAATCTATAGGCTCTGAAAATGTGCCAGTTGCAAAGATTTAGATAAATTCCTGCCCTGAACTCCACAGAATCTGAGTTTTGACTTCAATATAAAGTTTCTAGCCTGCTTAGCTTCTAAAAGCCGTTAGAATAGAATTCCCCATTTTGCATATGGCTCCCTAGTGAAGCAGCAGGGTATGAAAATTTAGCCCCAAATGGGGCCGGTAGCGAGGAAGATGGGAGAGAGCTAATTGTGCTGGGCTTTTCAGAGGCAGTGGGATATGTTTTTTTAGTAGAGCTCACATGCTCTTTAAGCTCCACTTGGGATGCTACACTGCTGATGTAAATAAGTTACAGTAACACAGGTGAAGTATCAGCTGTGCTGAGTGGCCTGAGGTGGGTTGGGATCAGATCAGATGAGCAGTACGGTTTGCTGTGTCTCTTCCCACGGAGCACAGCTACTGTATCCATGTGGTCTTATGCCCACAGCCTGTTTCTGTCACCTTACGCCATGAAACAGCTTTGCCATTGTAATGTGGTTTGATTTATATCTTTACAGCAGTTGTCAGGGTTATGGTATCACAACCGGACCCATCACCCTGATGTCTTTGCAGCTCAGAATCATCGCTCTTCCAAGTTCTCCTCCCTGCAGTGCAGCTCCTGCGACAAAACCTTCTCCAGCACGACTGCTCACAAGAAGCACGTCAAGGCAGAACATGCGGGTAAGAATCCAGCACTGTGTGCTCTGGGGAGCCAGTGCTGTGGAGATCAAAGTGAGCTGCATGAATAGTCCTAACCTGGCAGTATTGTCCACAGCAGTCTCCTGAGACAGCCCTAAAATTCACTATATCCCATCAAACCAGTGAGTCCCCTCCCTAGGTATGTCTACATTACAATTAAACATCTGCAGTTGATTCAGGCTTTGCAGAGCTCAGGTTATGAGGCTGTTTAGTTGTAGTGTAGACATTTGGGCTTGAGCTGGAGCTGGGGTTATGGAACCTCGTGAGGGAGGAAGGTCCCAGAGCCTGGGCTCAAGATCAGGTCTGAACATCTACAGTTCCACAGCCCAAGCCCAAGTCAGCTGACACAGGCCAAGCCGTGTGTGTTGAATTGCAGTGTAGACATACCCTCTAGGTAGTTAACTAGTTCTGTAACAACCTCCCTTTGCTAAGTTGTCTCTCCCAAGATGCTTCTTGTTACTGTAGTGAGATGGGCTCTTGCTGACATGGCCCCCCTGAGAACTAGATTGGGAGCCCTGGTCCAGAGTGACTCTGATCTGGAAGGAGCTTTGAGCCCACATCTCTCCCCATGCTCTTCTTTTCAGATGTGAAGTTCCACGAGTGTGAGACGTGTAAGGAGCTCTTCCCCACGCTGGCTCTGCTGCAGGTCCATGTCAAGTGCAGGCACTCAGGTCCTTTTTATTGTTATTTGTATCCCCATAGCACCTGTGTCATGGACCAGGCCCTTGTTGTGCTAGGCTCTGTACAAACCCAGAACAAATAGCCGTTGCCCCAAAGAGCTTGCAATTTAAATATAAGACACCAGACAGCTGATGGATGCAGAACAGAATGGGGAGTACAAGGAAACTATCAGGTGCTACTGGTCAGCATCAGTGGACTCAGCTCACCATCAGCCTAACTATTGTCACGTGTTTTATAGGCATCACAGCAGAGGAGAGTTTTAAGGAGGGATGTGAAGAAGGCTAATGAAATGGCTTTGTTGGTGTTTACGGGGAGTTTCTCCCAGACATGAGGGGCAGTGTAGGAAAAAGCACAAAGGTTCTTGTTTGAAAATGTAACAAGTGGGTGGTGGAGGCTGGCATCATTAGCTGATCCGAGGTGGGAGTTGACATCTCAGTAGCGAAGGAGAGATGGTAGGTAGAGAGAGGATAGGCTGTGACGGGTCTCGAAAGTGAATACAAATAGCTTATGTTAGATACCCTGGAAAAGAGGGAGCTAGTGGAGGGAATGGATGGGGAAGGGTGATGGTCAGTGCAACGAGCTAAGAATGATCCTTGCAGCAGCTTTCTGAATGGATATGAGTGGGACAAGGTTGCCTTTGTCAAGGTCCAAGAGAGAAGAATGTTGCAGTAATCAAGATATGAGATGATGAGAGCCTGGAGGAGAGTTGTAGCTTTGTGGATGGATAAGAAAGACCATATCTTAGGGATGTGAGGGAAGAAAAATCTTCAAGATTTAGACGTAGCTTGGATGTGAGGCCCCAGAGAGCGTTCCGTGTCACAGATGATGCCCAAGGTATGAGCCTGAGTGTCAAGCTTAATGGGGGTGTTGTCCACAGTGATCAAGAAAGGAGGTGGTGGGAAGGTTTGGAGGGCTGGGGAGATTAAGAGCTCTGTTTTTGCCATGTTGACCTTCAGTGAATGGCTAGACATCCATAAGGAGATGTCTGAGTGGCAGGCTGAGATTTTACTTAGGACAGAAGGAGACAGGTCTGAAGTAGCAAGGTAGATCTGTGAGCCCTCAGCATAGAGATGATAGTTAAATTTGTGTTTGCAGATGAGATTATCCACAGATGAGGTGCGGAGAGAGAGGAGAAGGGGATAAAGAAGAGCCTTGTGACACCACCACAGACAGCTGGGGTGGGGTATGAGGAGGATCCTCCAAGGATATGCTGAAGGAGCAATTGGAGAAGTAGGAGGACCAGGAGAGAACAGTCAGGGAAGCCAAGGAAGAATATGGTTTTAAGTTACTGGTTAGCACAAAGGTTCTTGTTTGAAAATTTAACAAGTGGGTGGTGAAGGCTGACATCAGGAGCCAAACCTAGTTGGGAGTTGACATCTCAATAGCGAAGGAGAAATGGTAGGTAGAGAGGGGATAGGCTGTGATGGGTCTTGAAAGTGAATACAAATAGCTTATGTTTGGTACCGTGGAGAAGAGGGAGCCAGTGGACGGAATGGATGAGGGAGGGTGATGGTCAGTGCAACGAGCTAAGAATGATCCTTGCAGCAGCTTTCTGAATGGATATGAGTGGGGCAAGGTTGCCTTTGTCAAGGTCCAAGAGAGAAGAATGTTGCAGTAATCAAGACAGGGTTAGCACATTAAGTTATTGGTTTGACACTGGTTAGCAGTGTCAAAGCTGACTGGCAGGTCAGGGAGGCTGAGGAGAGAGGACTGGTTCTGAGATTGGGCAAAAAGGTGGCCACTGGAGACTTTGATGAGTGCAGTTTCAGTGGAGCTAAAGGGGAGGAAGCTAGTCTGAAGAGGTTCTGGAATGGAGTTCCACTTTTCCAGTTCCATACAGTGATCATAGACCACATGTTCCATGAGTTGAGAGAGAAGGGGAGGAGGGAGATGAGGCACTAGTTTGTGATGTAGGTGGGGTCAAGTGTGTGTTTTAAGAGGGGAGAAACTAAAGCATGTTTGTCTTGTGGGGAGAACGAGAGGAGGGTGAGAGATTAAGGAGAAGAATAAGGGAGGGTGTGAGAGAGATCAAGAAATGGGATGGAGTCACTGGGGCAAGTGGAGGGGTTGAAGGAGGACAGCAGATTAGAAACTTCTGTGTCTGTGAGCAGAGAGGAGGCGAATGTTGTAGGAGAGGAGGGAGGAAGGGAAGGCCAGGGGAGGTGAGGCGGGAAGTCATTGTCATATTTTGTCAATTTTCTCATGGAAGAAATCAGCAAGTTCCTGCAAGAAGAGAAGTGGAGGCAGGAGGAGGGTGGAGGAATGAGTCAAAGGTGGCTGGACTAGAGGATGTGGTGTTCATTTAGGTTGGAGAAGGAATGTGTTTAACTAGGACAATGGCAGAACTGACGGAGGAGAGAACGAATGTGTAGTGGAGGAAGTCCCCTGGATTGCAGGAATTTGGCAGAAGACGCACTGTAGCATGAGAGCAGTGTGTCTTCTGCCAAATTCAGTGTCCAGAGAAGCGGATGTGGGGGGTGAGCCAGGGCTGAGGCTTGGGGAGGCGGATCTTGCAATGGTCTTTTTAAATCAAAATTGGAAGCTTGCTTTTATTTTTTCAAGCGATCTTCCCTAGTTCAAACGGGAATTAATTCAGGGCAATCCTATGGCCCATGTGTGCAAGAGGTCAGACTAACTGATCACAATGATCACTTCTGGCCCTATAGTTTATGAATGTATGAGTTGAGATCGGAGAGGAAGGCTGGTGGTCAGGTAATAGGAAGAGGCGATTGAGTCAATGCAGGGAAGAGAGGGGAATGGAGGCTGCGATGCAGAAGAGGGGGTGGGGAGAGCTGTGGGTGAGAGGCAGATGGGCGAGATAAAACCAAACCCTCACAACAATGCGCACCATAGTGCAGTCACAGAACACGGGCAGGATCCCACACCACACATCACTCTCGGTGCAGAGCCTCTCTCACACTGCTCCCCGTTGTCTCCAGCATCACACTCCTTCCTCCCATGCCTGCCCCAGCCCTGACTCTCTGCTCCTCCAGTATGTTCCACTCAGAGTGATGCTTTTCCCATGTCTCTTACACAGGGACCCAGCCATTTCGCTGCTTGTACTGCGTGGCCTCCTTCCGCTTCCCGGGGGCCCTGCAGCATCATGTCACCACAGAGCACTTTAAGCAGATAGAGAGCACCTTCACCTGTGGACTGTGTGGGGAGCTTTTCACTACTCGGGAACAGCTGCAGAGTCACTACAGCGCTGAGCACCCAAAGGTGACATTCACGGAATGCCAGGCCACCACTGCCCAGCTTGTGCAGGTAACTGATTCCTCCAGGCGCTGGCAGTCACCATGAGTGCGGGGCAAACTTCATGTAGGAGAGGCTGGAATAAGCTCCCAAGGTTGGAATGTCTCTGTTGGAGGTGGGGGAGTCCATCCCGCTCCTTCCTCCTCTGCATCCTCGCAGCCCTGGTATTCTCTGCATCGGTGGGCATCTCCTGTTCCACAGATCATCCCTCAAAAAAGCCTTTTGTTCTGAAGAATCCAGTAAGCCCCATGTCTGATAGGTCCTTAGGCTGCTTCCCTGGGCTCTGGTATGCAAAGCACAAGGGTGTGACCGGTTTTGGGGGAACGAAGGAGGGAGCCCTGTCAGTATGTTCATACTTTAACACTGGTCAGGGTTTGGGTAGCAGGAAGTGCTGAGGCTCTGTTCAAACTGAATTGGTTCCCCATCATGAACAGCTCTTTATCTCCGTGCTTTCCATCCCACATACCTCGACTCCTGCTCTCACCCATGCTCTTGGGGAACTCGGGCGTAAGTGTTGGCGAGATGTGCAGAGCAGACTAGTTACTCCAAGGAAGAGTCTATTGGAATGCAGATGACATTCCCTACTAGATTATAATTATTTTGTAGAAGGCAAAATTTTAGGCCTGGAACCCCATACGGCCCCTTTAATATTGAAGCGATCAGTGGAGAATAGCTCTTTGGATGTGGGAGCCCAGTGTGTGCGATTCCCTAGGATGATATTCCACTAGTGTGTAATCATAGAATCTTTATGATCCAACACTGCATATGGTGCTAAATTATAGCAATTTTGCGAGGAGAAATATTTAAATTGCTTGCCTGACTTCTCTTTTGCATCACTGGTGCATGTGGCTTGGAGTTTCCCATTAGGCTCATGCCTATTGTAATTGCACTCCTCTGGCGTGAAAGTAAATGTTATTATTAGAGCTTGGGCCGAGAATGATGCAGACATTGGAGCAATTGAGAGGAAAACTTGCTGTAAGTGTCTCCTTGACTCTCCCATTCAGGTGATTCAGACATCGGAGCAAGGAGACGCAGCCGAGCAGATGATCACCTTGGACGAAGCCCAGCTTGCTGGCTCCCAAGTCTTTGTGACGTTGCCAGATCCCCAAGCTAACCAAGCTGGCTCGGAGTTGGTGGCAGTGACTATGGAGGACTTGTTTGATGACAAAGTAACTCTGATTTGTGAAGAGGCTCAGTGAGGCGTGCACTTGGAAGGGAAGCCATCAGGCTGGCTCATCGGCTGTACATACCGAGGTGTGCTGCTCTGGCAGTGAGATTGTGGTTTTTTCCCAGCAAAAAACTGGGATGTGTGAGACTGGAAAAAGAAGTGACACACACTGTAGGCACAGCGCGTCTGAGAACGTGAGCGAGTGGTGGTGCTAACTCTGCTTGGAAGTCATGGATCCAGGATGGCGTCCTTCCCTAGCAGGGGTGTTGAGCAGCAGCTTTTGGTTCTGAGGGAGCGGGCCACATGTCCCTTCCAGCCCAAGGAAAATGGTTTGAGTCATAGGAAAAGAGAGAGATGGAGCAGAGCTAAACAAAGGCTCTGCACAAGCATGGGGGGTGGGAGCAGAAGAGGGAGATTCAGGGAATTTCAGTCAGTCATAGAAAGAGTTTGGGGCTGCCAGTTCAACAATCAAGAACAAGACTAAGCACAGCTCTCAGCTATGTTGGGATACTGGTAACTGGCGCTCATGGAGAAATCAGAGAGTATAAAGGCAGGACATGGACATACAGGATCTTTGCAAGAGCGTATATCTGTGTGGATAAGGCAGCTTCTGACACACTGTTTCATTTCTTCTCTTGCCCCCTCTCACATGGCTACACTGCTCTTTAGGCCTTCTGGTGGGTCTCCATGCACTTTAAACCCATGGCAGCGAGTCTCAGAGCCTGGCTCTGCAGACTCAAGGTCACAGGGTTCGCTCTACAGCGCCAAGAATAGCTGTCTACATGACTGGCCTTCAGCCCTGGAGCCCAGACATACCATAGAAAATTTGGCTGCAGTGAGGCCATTCCTTTGGATCTCTGCTCAAGCTAAAGGTTCAGGGCATTGCCCTAAGTGGCTGTCTTAACACACCAAACGGAAATCCAAAGTTTAGTCATGGGAATGAGAAGAAGGTGTCTGGGGCTGGCAGCTGTAGGATCACAGGATCGAGCAGGTGGGACGAACCACTGTGCAGTTACAGAATGCTGGGTCATCTCTCTCAGCAGATAGAAAGTATCTGATTAGCTGTCTGTTATTCAGAAAGTGGCTGCTCTGCAGATGGGAATGGTCCAGCCTCTGTCTCTCCTTTAGCCAGGACACCAAACTAGCTAACTTGGGGGCTACTTGGAGCCCTGTGGGGTTTCAGCAAGTGGCCCTTTGCCTTTCTCATGCAGAGCCCTCTTAGGAAAGCTGGCTGTTTGCAAACCTCCCCCCCACCCCCTCCTCCCGCCCCAGCACTGCACAACCTGAAGCTTCTTAACCTGTAAAAATATTCAGGAAGCTCTAACCCAAAGTAAAATAACACTAGCCTCTGATAGCCCCTGATGTCTGCAGCTGGTTCCGTTAACCTGCCTCCGGCAAGGGTTAGCAATGCCTTGTGTAGGCAGAGCCTAATCCTGGCCAAATCACTGCCAAGGCTATCAGCACAGCACAGCTACAACAGTTCATGCCCTACCCTAAGTAGTAGGGTCAGACCCACAGCTGGACAGCTACAGCTTGTAGCCTCTTTGTCGGATGACAAAAGCCACAAGATCTCCCTGCCTCCTTTAGTTCAGCTGAAACTGCAGTGTCTGAAGAGAGAAGCAGCTAAACTGAGTGCCGTGGCCCATCATTTCTCAGGCGTTTAATACTATTACCGTTGAATTGGCGCTAATGCAAATATTTCTCTCTGAGCACTTAATGGCTGCCACAATTGCACACAGCCATTCCCCTGCGGCACACAATACATGGCTTTGTAAAACGCTTTCTGATACCTTGCATAAAGCTCGCTGTCAGTGCCAGCACAATGCGAGACCTTCATTGCTGTGTAATGGCCCCTTTAAGAATAAATTTCACCAAGCTTTCTTATCTGCAGTTTCCTAAAATATAATCTGATAATTAATGGTTTGCTGAATCCATTATGAAGTGCAATTAGATGGAGGCAGGGTTCCTGCAGCTCAGAGGGAGCCAATAGCATTTATCTTCCTTTCCCTCTTGCCAAAAGGTTGAACCATTCCACTGCACTATTTACATACTGAGCAATGATCCTCACTGTGCCTCATGGACCGAGCCTCCGCGGTGAGCTATACCCATTTAATCATACTGCCCAGAGCCACACAAGAGCAGAAGATGAACAGATCCTGGCTTTCCAGCAGCATCCTGTGCTGGTTCCTCGCTACCGCTGGCCTGAGTCTGTTGTTGAATGGTCCAAACTTTCCTTGCCAATCACATTGCTTGATGCCCCTATTACAACATGAAGAGTGAGAGCAAATGGCCAAGGCGCCATTTTCCTTGCTGGAGGCAAAGGCCCAGTGAAGCAGACATTCTGCAGCATGAGTTTGTGGGTGACAGCAAGTGGATGATTGCTGATGTGCTCCACAGTGAAGTGATGTGTTCCCACCTCTGAATCTCTCTCTCATGCACACGCCCAGGGTGTCTGTCCCCGGGGGATTTTAAGTCAGAAGCAAATAGAAGACACTTGAAGTGAAATTAACTCTGAATCCAAGACTAGCCAGGAGATGGTGCTCAAGGTCTTGGGAAGTCATTGCAGTGGAAAGGCCTCTGCTAACTTTGGCTGACGCTCTTCTTGGACATTTCCAAACCTTCTCTCATTGCTGGGCTCTTGGGAATTTGACCCAGCCCCCTAAGTGTTAAAGCACCACTCTGTTAAAAGAACACAGCATGAAACTGGTTTGATGAGATTTAGGGCCAATCCCCTCTCCCTAGGGAGGGTAAAAATGCTGCTGCTTACTGCTAACAGGAATGAAATGGTCCAGGAACAATTCCTCCTTAGAAAATGAAGAGTGAAGAAAATAACATTGATACTTATCCTATCTACCGTACATACTGGTTTATAAGCCCAATATTTTTGGTAAAAAAGTGACGCATGAAAGAACGGGGGTCGGCTTATAAACAGGTCTAGAATTGAATATCTAATACATTGTTGTTTTGTTTTACCTGGAGCGTCTGCAGGCATGGAGTCCCTTAGCTCCCTGTGGCTGCAGTTCGCCACTCCCATTGGCTGGGAATGGCAAACCATGGACACTGTGAAGGGCTCCGTCTCTGTGAATGCTCCAGGTAACCAAAACGTCCCACCAGCGGCTTATCCTGACAGGCCGCGAGCCAGAGTTTACCAACCCCTGAAATAAATATAGGGTCGGCTTATGAAAGGGTCATACAGTTTTTGCTATGTTTACCTAACCATCTTGGGGAGTCAGCTTATAAAAGAACGGGCTAATGAACAAGTATATACGGTAAATATAATTGTCTTTCCTTTGCAGGTTACCTTTAACAGAAGGGAGGTTCATGAGTCAGGCTCAGTGTCCATCACCTGTTACTGACCTAGGGTATGTGTATAGCCTCTCAAGGTGCGTGTGTGTTTAGAGGCAAATCCACACGGAGTTTGCCACAAAGAGCAGCCCAGAAGGAGCTCAAGGCTGAAGCAGCACAAAAGCTGAATTAATTGTTGCTACACAGGTGGGACTTGTTCTGCCTGCCTGGCATGGCAGTCTGAAGGAAGGCTGAAACAGGCAGAGGTGGGGCAATGATAGTAAGATGCCAGAATGGAGCCATTGGAAGCAGGATGTAGGCCTCATGCTGGAGAGCAGGTTCTCGCTATCAGAGTGAACTTCGGGCAGCTTCCACTACAGCCAGGAAAGTTCGGAGGGGAGCCTGGTCCAAGAGGTGTCTCCTTTGAGTAGAGGCAGTTGTGGATTCCACTTAGGTGTGTGCATGCCCAGCACACCAGAGCTAGAGAAATTTGCCAAACGGTACCAGTAGAGGGACAGCGCTCGCGCCCTGTGGCCATAGCCCCTACCCTGGCTACATGAGATGGCGCCACCCCAACCCTCCCTCACTTCCTTCTTCCCACCCATGGCTGGACTTAGAGCTCTGTGTGGTCTTAACCTCACAACTTCTCAACTAGTTTAGTTTTTCCTTTGTTGTATCTAGTGCAGGGGTGGGCAAACTTTTCGGCCTGAGGGCCACATCTGGGTATGGAAATTGTATGGCAGGCCGTGAATGCTCATGAAATTGGGGGTAGGGGTGTGGGAGGGGGTGAGGGCTGAGGGTGAGGACTCTGGGGTGGGGCTGGGGATGAGTGGTTTAGGGTGCAGGAGGGGGCTTCAGGCTGAGACTAAGGGGTTTGGAAGGCAGGAGGAGGATCAGGGATAGGGCAGACTACTGAGGCATGGGGGGGCGAGGGCTCTGGCTGGGAGTGCGTCCTCGGGTGGGGCTGGGGATGCGGGACTTGGGGTATAAGAGGGGGCTCTGGGCTGAGATCGAGGAGTTCTGACAGCCGGTGGGGGATTAGGGCCATGGCAGGGGGTTGGGGTGCAGTGGGGGCTCAGGTGCTGCCTCTGGGCGGCACTTACAATAAGCAGCTCCCGGAAGCATTTCCACACTCCAGCTCTGAGTTGCGTCCAGGCAGCTGTCTGCTCTGCGCTTTCCACAGGCACCACCCCTGCAGCTCCCATTGGCTGTGGTTCCCGGCCAATGGGCACTGCGGGGGTGGCGCCTGTGGACAGGGCAGCATACAGAGCCAGCTGGCCACACCTCCCTGTACTACATAGGAGCTGGAGGAGGGGTCATGCCAGTTGCTTACTGGAAGCCATGGGGAGTGGGGCAAGCCCCCAACCCCGCTCCTGCCTGGAGTGCCTGAGCAAGGCAAACTCCTGACCCCACTCCCTGGTGGGAGCTGAGACCAGATTAAATAGTCTGATGGGCTGGATGTGACCTGCGAGACATAGTTTGCCCACCCCTGATCTAATTAGTAGCACCCTTCATGTTAGAGTAGTGTTTGAGGGAAACAAACTACTACAACAGTGGTGCCCTCACTGGGGTTTAAACATAGGTCTGTCGTGGGAGAGCGATCCCTACACGCGATGCTTGCTCCGTCTCAGCAAGGCCCACATCAAAGAGCATTGTATGTGTGACGAGTCACTCCTCCCCCCCCCCGCACCCGCCCCTGGGGTGCAACCTGGAACTGTGATACCATTGAGACCTCTGATTCACCAGCCTGGGTTCCCTCTCACACCGTGCTGCTATGGCAAGCTACAGTCTACGCTTCCACCAGCATTCACACAGGCAGGGATACACTCAGCTGCAGTTACATGCAGGTTCTGGCCAGCCACTGCATGAACCAACAATAGAGAGCCAAATATAGCCAAAATACCCCCCACTTCCCAGCCTAGGACCCCAGAACTGTACTGTCCTGCCCTGGTCAAAAACCCGATCAGTATGAATTTATTACCTCAGTTCACTCCTCCCTTGATGTGGAGAGGTCAATGCATACCAGCCCTTGTTAAATGAGCTGAGATTTTCCCAGATACTTCACTGAAAAACACACTGATTAAGATAAAACAAGTTTATTAACTATAGAAAGACAGATTTTAAGTGATTATAAGTGATAAACAGATCAAAGCAGGTAACCTAGGAAATTAAACAAAAATGCAAACTAAGCCTAATATATTAAAAGGATTTGAATTGGCAATATCTCACTGTGACTGATGATACAAGCAGTCCACCAAGTTTCCATATACAGGCTAGAAATCCCTTTCGTCTGAGACCAGCACTTCCCCCAGTTCAGTCTTTGTTCTTCAGGCATTTCCAGGTGTTCTCTTGTGTGGGAGTGAGGCCCCGAAACATAGGCACTGACTCTGTGGGTGCTCCAGGTCTGGAGCACCCACGGGGAAAAATTAGTGGGTGCTCTGCACCCACCAGCAGCCAAGCTCCCCCTTCTTATCTCTTCCCCGTCCCAAGCATGCCACGTCCCCCCTAGCCCCCCACCCTACATCCCAGCACTTCCCGACCCCCTTCTGCCTAACAGCTGTTTGGTGGCTCTTAGGACTTTCCAGGAGGGACGGGGAAGAGCGGGATGCGGTGTACTCAGGGGAGGAGGTGGAGAAGAGGCAGGGCAGGGGCAGGGACATGGTGGAAGGAGGTGGAATGGGGGCAGGAAGGGGGGCATGGCTGGGGTGGATAAAGGCAGGCTGGGTTGAGGACTTCGGGGAAGGGGCGGAATGGGGGTGGGGCGAGGGCAGGAAGAGGTGGGGGTAGGGGTCGAGCACCCACCAGGCAGAGGGGAAGTCAATGCCTATGCCCCGAAAAGATGTCACTCCCTGTCTCTTATAGTCTCTCTGTAGGGTGGGAACCCCTTTGTTCTAAGCCAAGTGTCCAGCCCAGTTTGCGGAAGAATAAAGGTACCAAAATGGAGTTCAGTATCATGGGGTCTGGTTGCATGCCTTGCTGAGTCATACCAGCCATTAATCATAGGCTGGCTGAAGCATTCCCAGGTGAGGACAAGCCTTTTCCATAATCCATTGTCTTTGTTAATGGGCCATTACCACTGTCTCTAGCTTCTTCATTGTTGTACCTGAAAGGCTAGTTGTGGGTGTTACCCAGAGCAAGCACATTTGAAATAGATACATAATCAATATCATAACTTCAGATACAAAAATGATACATGCACACACAGGATAATCATAGTCAGCAAATCATAACTTTTCCATAGACACATCACACAATACGTTTTGAACAATGTAATAATGTATTATGTCATATAACGTAATTATACCACTATGATGAATATGGGGTGCAGTGTCACAGTATGATCTGCAGATTGTTTAAATCACCCTTGGGCTCAGAGAATGCTGCCGCCTCATGTTCTGGAGCAGGTGCCTCTCTGGAAAACCAGAGGAGTCATTCCCCATTGACTGCACTCCACACCATCTCCCCGATCTCACTCCCCGTCCCTCTTCAGGGATCCCTCTCATGAAATACCTCTCTTCAAGCATGACTGTCTTCTGCTGGCTTTTGGAGCAATTCCGCTGGAACACTGGGGTCATGGATTCTATCCCCAGTGCTTCCTGATATCCAAATCCAAAGAATCCTTGACCTTCGCAGAATCCACAAATATATCAGGTACATGTGGTTCCAAATGGTCACTCTATCAACTATTTTCCCTTTGTTGTCTCAGAATGACTGTTTGATGCTCTGGACCTTCAAGATGTCCACCTTCATGCGACAATTTTGCCAAGCCACAGAAAGTTCCTTTGATTCATTCTGGCAAAACACTACTTTCAGTACACAGTGCTTCCATTCGGCCTCTTCTCTGCCCCTGGGCTTTTCCCAAATGTGTGGTCATTGTATCTCAGGAAGAAGGGAATTCACATCTTCCCTTATCTGGAATACCAGTTACTGAGGAGCAGATTAAGAGAAGTTCTTGCTCATGTCGGCACAACACTGCATTTGTTTAACAGTCTGTGTCTTTCTAAACACTGGAAAGTCAACCTTGGCTCTCACTCAAAAAATCGAGGTTGCTGGGACCCTGTTATATTCCCTGACATTCAAAGTGTTTCTGCTAACCAACCATTTTCAGGCAATTTGCCATCTTTGCCTCAGTCTGCAGTCACAGCCTTCTATGACCGTTCAGACTTGTCTGAGGTTCTTGGGCCACATGTCTGCATGTGCACTGGTAGTCCATTTGGCAAGGATGTGCCTTCACCTCCTTCAAACATGTCAGGCTGGTATACCATCCTACTCGTCATCCTCTAGACCAGGGATTCTCAAACTGGGGGTCAGGACTCCTCAGGGGGTCGCAAAGTTATTACATGGGGGGTCGCGAGCTGTCAGCCTCCACCCCAAACCCTGCTTTGCATCCAGCATTTATACTGGTGTTTAAATATATAAAAAAGTATTTTTAATGTATAATGTGCAACCCCCTGGTTGCACTCAGAGTCTTGCTGTATGAAAGGGGTCACCAGTACAAAAGTTTGAGAACTACGGTTCTAGACCAGCATTTCTCAAATGTGGCCACCATGGCTACATACAGCCACCAGCAGCATTTTTTGCAGCCACAACAGCCTCCTGGGGCTGTGATTGGGAGGCTGGGGGACAAAGCAGTGGCCCCTCCCTCCCTGTTGCTCCGGGATGTGCCGACTTTGTGTTTGCTGGCACTGCCAGCAAGGAGCTGTGCCCTGCAGCACCTCTGGAGACACATGGGGCACAATGCCGGAGGAGCCTTGGACTCTGCAAACAGCTGGTGAGTTCCCAGCCCACCTTCCTAGGGGCAGCAGGGCTTTGGGCAGTGGCGAATTACTGCATGGGCCGACAGGGCCCGTGCCTAGGGGCCCTGGACAATTTGCTCCTTCTCTCCCTGCCCCTAGGCCCCTCCTCACTGCTCCTTCTCTTCCCCCTGAGGCCCTGGCTTGGCTGGAAGATGGAGCCTGTGGTAGAGTGAGCCTGTTCCCCCCGCCCCCACACAGAGCTGTCTGAGCTGCTCACCAGAGCCCCTCTCCCTTTGTCCCTCACGCAGCAAAGAGCTGACCTGAGGGCCAACCCTCTTCCATGCTGAGCTGGCCCCAACCCCTCTCCCCATGGAGCTGCCTCTCCCAACCCTTGTGCAGGGCTAGGCTGAGCCATTGCCCAAGTACCCCTCCTCTCGCATGCAGGAAGCCTGAAGACCTGCCTGGGCCAGAGCCTAAACCCTGCTGCCCCTGGTGATCAGTTGCCAAGAGCAAATGGGACAAATGCCCAATTTTGCCAAAAAAAAGTTGGAACATCTGGGGCCAAAATGCGACATATGGTCACCCGAGGCCAGGGGTCTCCAAACATTTTTTTTGTCAATCACCCCCTCCCCGATCCGGTCTGCACCATCCCAGAAGCTGGGGCCAGGAGCAGTGCTGGATTTGGGGGCCAGGAGTGGGGCCGCAGCTGGGGCCACAGCCAGGAGCAGAGCGGCCACCAGCAGGAGTTAGAAGCTGCGCTCTGAGCACCACAAACTTTGTTGTGAGAACCCCCTCTAGACAGACCAGGTCATCTTCCTCTAGGGTTCCTGGACTTCTTGTAGTGGTGGATGTGTCCAGAGGACATTTGCCAAGGGGTTCCCTTTGTCCGGCCCTCGCCAATCAGGTTGGTTGTCACCAAGACCTCCCTGATGGCTTGGGGAGCGCATCTGGGAAGTGCTGAAAGTAGGGGCACCGCGGTCAGAGCAGGAGGCCTCACAACATGCTGGAGCTTTGAAGCACCTACAGTGCATGTCCCACTTTCTAGGATTGTATCAGAGACTCTGTATTTCATATGCTTATCGACCATACCACCGTGACGTATTATGTGAACAAACAAAGGGGAGCATGCTCCAGCTCGCTCTCCCTGTGGAAGCAACAGGCCATGGAAGTTCTTCCTCTGGCTGTGGAATTTTTACACTGAGGAGAACATGACTCCAATAAGTGTTACTCCAAGAATCATTTTGGGAAGGGGAGGAGCTCTTTGCACGGTTCTGGTTCTGAGCTCCTCCATCAGTCTCAGCCGGGAGCCATTCGGCTGAACCACTGCTGTTGCAACAGCGTAAAGAGTGGAAAACCTGAACAGGGCCCTACGTATGTCTTCCTGGGCACGGCCACATCTCTCCTCCACACTCCTGCATTGTGCCACCATGTGCAGCAGCACGGCCTACCCCAGAAAGGAGCTAGAGGGTGGCACCAGCACTGTGAACCGTTAGCCAAAGTATTGCCATTGTACAAAGTCCATCGGGCATCTCCTGCATCATTGCAAGAATAATACTGTCCCTTCCAACTCTTTCTGCAGTGATGAAATATACACGTCAGAGCAAATTGCAACGTTAATAGCACCTGCATTCTATCTAGAAAGACCGTGTGTTTTTCAGAGCATATTCTAGCATGGAGCATGTACAATGTATGATATTGATTGCTAATTTCTTATTTCATGCTACATTTGTTTTTCCTATGTAAAAATAAAGTACGGAAGATGAAATATGTAGCTACACTGCAAAATGTAAATGAATTGATTGAGAGGAAAATGTGGTTTTCAGAAATTGCCTGTTTATGCGATTTTCAACTGCCCTTCCAGCCGTGGGGTAGAAAGTGGGCACCTGGACTTCTTGAGTTCTGTTCCGTCTCTAAAACATTGTGCCATCCTGCATTCAACCAGGTGCTGGGCCTAAGTCACATGCAGTTTGCATAGGCTGTGTTGCATAGGAACTGCCAGACCTGAATAGAACTGGGTCCGTCTAGCCCTTTACGCTGTCTCCAACATTGCCTTGTATCAGATGCTTCCAAGAAAGAACCTTCTAATGGAGAGCCGAGGAGTAATGTGGCTATTGGGGAAATTTCTTCCTGACCATGATCAGTTGAAGGTCGTTGGTTCATGCTCTGAAGCAGGAAAGTGTAGAACCCTTATTGTGGTGGGGTTTTTTTTTTTTCCAATCTGTTAAAATATTATTTAAGTTTTAAAGTGGAACATCTGAAAGTTAGAAAACAACTGTTGCCCATCCCTTTCATGTGTCCATCATATGCACTGAGTGAGGCAGGATCCTGTTGAAAAAAACAGTATTTAATTACATGATGACAGACTATCTCATAAAGCAGATGCACAAGAGGCCCATAGGAAGGTTGCCCAGTAATGGTAAAGTGGCATTTCTTAACTATTGAGTGCCTGACTTTGCATTCTAAATAACATTCTTTCCTTTTTTTTCTAGGGAATTTCCTGTTTTGGGTTGTTTTTTTTGTTTTTGTTTGTTTGTTTTTAGGCAGTTAAACGACGAATTCTAGTACATACAGAACACCCATCAGGCATCTCAGCAGAGTTAGAACCTGAACCTCCAACACTGCAGCACCAACTTAGACCAGGTGCGCTACAGGACTAACTTTGTTAGTGGGCAGCAAAAGAACACTGTTCGCCTGGATAGTTGGGGGTGGATTCCTCGATTCTCAGGATGGGCTTGGAGGAGAGCTCAGTCCAGCCTTACTCTCTCTCTTCGCCTCCTCCCTGAAGTGAGAGGAGTTCCTGTTCCTTTTGTTGCCTCAAGAGGTGGGGATGTGATCCATATGGTGGTCCCGGTGGTGGTTGGAGGGAACCTGGCCTGGTGTGAGGGCTCTCTCTCCCCACTGTCCTTGGGAGTAGGGGGAGGTCTAGTCTCATGCGGTGGCCCCAGGAGTCAGGGGAGAAAGAAAGGGCCACTAGGACTCTCCAGCTCGAGGGGATCCCTTCCTGGTTCTCTTCCTACATACCAACTACTCAAAGCTGCTCTAAGAGCTCCCGGTGTTCCTTGTAAAGTGGCTGCTGCTGCTTTGGCATATTTACTTATTATTTTGCCAGGCTGCCAAAAGTATGAAGAATGCAAGCAAGAGAAGGGAAATGAAGCTTTTTAACAGTTTGAACAGAATTTCATGAGACAAAGAGAAGGCACTTCTGTAGTCCAAGGGCATTCACCCTCCTGAATATCAAACGTCTGCTGCAAACAATGAAGGTGTGAGAGCTTCTCAAAGAAACAGTCGGGTGTTAGAATAAATACAGGGGTCACTACCTGCTATCCCTACAATATTTTTTTACCCTAACTAATGTTTCCATTATCCAAATAAATGGCTAGTCCTAATATGCTCCTGACTGCAGCGATACCTTGTGGCAATGAGTTCCACAAGTGAATTATGTAGTATGTCAAGAAGCGCAAATGGGAGCGCTTGCTTTACCTTCTCTAGATGTTTTTTTTTCTTTTTTTTTGGTTTATATAGCTTTGTCCTGTCCCCTCTTTTTTGTGTTCTCTCTAAATTGTCCTAAGGTTATCCATCTCCCCACACATAGAAATCTGATTTAAAATGTACCAGTTTTTAATCCATTTATGATGTGCCATGTTGATTTTGTGTAGTATTCACTGATAGATTTCAAAATATGATTGTTAATGGGGACTGTGGCCAGTAGATCTCGGCATCCATTTCTATATAACAGTATGGCCGTATTCTCGTTGTTATTTTCTACTGTCCCATTCTACATATTGCTTTTTTATTGTCTCTGTGCAGTGGGCAGTTGTTTTCATTGAATGGCCCATGATGGCATGTAGAGCTTTTTCCTGAACGATTACCGTAATTTCAAATGTAGCAATATGCAAGAGCAATTACAATTGTTCCTTTCAATGTGCATTACCTAGCATTTGTCAACATTACATTTCATCTGCTGTTGTGTTGCCCCTTTTCCTAGCTTTGTTAGCTCCCTCTGAGGTTTCTCACAGGTCTTTCCAATCTCAATTAACCTAAATAATTTTGTGTCATCTGCAAATTTAGACACCTCACTGTTCCCTTCTCTTGCCAGGTCATTAGTCATTCTGTTAAATACACATAAGTCTTGTGCGGTTCCTTGGGGAACGCTCACTGTTCATCTTTTGCCATGGTGAACCATTTTGTGATCCATGACAAACTTCACCTCCCCCACTGTGATTTCTTGTTTTCCTTTACAATCTCTTCTGAGGCTTCTGGAAAGTCCAAATCAATGAAATAAAGCAGTTCTCCTTTATCCATTGCTTTATTGACACAAAGAATTCTAGTAGATAGCAGTTGCGTGATTTTCCTTTATGGAAACTATTGTTTCGTTTCTCTGTCTTTTACAATTCTCTTTTTAAATTATTGTTTCAACTCTGGTACAGCGGAATCTGCTGAGTCCTAGAATCTTCTTTGCTTATTTGGAATTGCCCTTGTTATTGAAGAGGCCTGGGGCATGCAGTACTTGGATGGTGTATGCATAGTGATTTACATTTCTGTAATGCCTTTCATTCTGAAGTAACCCCAAATGTCTTACCTGCTCTATATCCAAAATCTCTTAACCCATATTTCTCTGATCTATGAAGCAAACAGTTGTTTAACTGTACAGAGCAATGCTGTATGACAGTGTAGCAGAAGAATGCTGAGGACAGCTGATAATACAGGAGCAATTTAGGGAGAATGTAATCACCCAAAGCGGGATGTGTACGCTCAAACGCTTGTATCTGTCTCCATCAGAACTTGGTCCAGTAAAAGATATTCCCTCTCCTGTCTTTTCTCTCAGAAAGGGATGTGATAGGATAGTGGGGGCTAATGTTTCCTACTCTTGCCGTGGCATCCACCATCAGGACTGAGGTGTTAGATCCCATCAAACATGACCTCTCCAGCAGCACGGTGCCCTCTAGCAGTCGAGTGGAGCCCTGGCTCACTGCTGACTCGGGATTGTACCACCTACTGAATAGTCAAAACCACTTTCATTGGCACCTAGGCTCTCTCTAGAGCAGTGGCTCTCCATCTTTTTGGACTCAGAACCCATTTGTAAATGTTTGTGGCCTGCCACGACCCAGTATATAACCTGGGGGTGGAGGCCCTGGGGGGTTTCAGTTGCATCCTGCTCCGCGGAGCATTGAGTTCTGCCCAGAAGTCACCCCACAGGGCTGGCTTCTGCAGCTCCTGTGCTGTGGGGCTGGCTGGGCGAGGCCCTCTGCTCCCGGCATCGCAGCCTCCGAGGTCCTGCTCAGATTTGGCCTCGCCCTCCTGACTGAACCAAATTTGTGTGAGTGGGGTTGTGACCTGGCTCATGGGGTGGCAGGGCCACTCGCTCACATTTGGCCTACCCGGACTCCCGTCGTCATGATGGCTGGGCCAAATCTGCGTGGCGCTGGAGCCCCAGAAGTTGCAGTGCCTGGATCAGGGCAGCGAGCCCAGCCAGCCCCATGGGGCAGGAGCCACCGTGCTACCCTTTGAAACATTCTGGTGACCCAATTTTGGGTCCCAACCCCTGGGTTGAGAAACCATGGAATGGAGACCTCTCATCCAAGTAGTGGCCAGGCCCAGCTTTGTGTTGTGCTTATGGGCTTTGACTTGGGAACTTAGGCCGGGCTGGCAGCAAGCTCGCAGCCCCTCGTATAATCTGGAATTAGCAGAAATGATGGCACAATAGAGAACACAGCTGGAGCCTCATTGCTAGTATCTGTCTTGTTCCCCTCATGTTGCTACCTGTTGTTTTCCTCCACTCCGGTTCCTCTGGCTGTGAAAGGCTCTACCGGCCTCGCATACCTAATGCTAGACGTGCCAGAAAGATGGCCCAGCATTTGACAGGGGATCGGGCGTTGCTGAGTGATCGTTCTGAGCTTCTCGGAGCGGCTCCGTGAAGAAGCAGCAGCAGAGAGGGGTCCCCTGACAGCGTCAGTGCTGTCAGGCACCAGACTGCCATGTGCCACAACTAATGCAGGCTGCAGCCCTGCCGCTACCATTGGCAACTTCAGACTCATCTGTCAGACAACCTGGCACGACAAATTGCTTTCTTTACCTCGCATGTCAGCTGCCTGTCTCTTCTCCCCATTACGCCTTTGCTGTGCGTGTGAAGGGTTTAGCCAGAAGACTCTGGGCAGAGCTACAGGGCTTCCTCCGTGACCCACACAGTGCTAGGAGCTCACCTCCCTGCACCGATCGAACCCAATTTCCTTTCCTATGTAACAAGCCTGTTAGCAGCTGGAGAGAACAGAACCGGGGCTGGCAGGTGCCGGCTGAGAGTTTGATTAGACACATTGGGACAATCAAAGACCAAGGAGCAATCATTTCCCTTCACGGGAGGTGTACATAGATGTGTAATGGGGGGCTAACCCGTGTCAGTAAAAGCAGCCTGACTCATATACGTGCTGGGGAGCACAAAGGTTCTACCAGCTGCAAATCCCCCTGCCCAGAGACCAGATCCCGCTGTCGAGTCACAAAGGTCGCCCCAGTGTGCCAGTGAGTTCGCAGGGGAGCGAGCATCGTGCCTGGGAGCTGTAGCGACAGATCCCGCACAGGAATGGCTGCACTTGGCCTGGGGAAGATGGAGGTGATGGTGGGTTCGCAGATTCATAGAGTCCCAGGCCAGAAGGGACCATTGTGATCACCTCGTCTGGCCTCCTGTGTATTTCCAGGCCAGGGAAATTCCCCATAATGCCTAGAGCAGCACTTTTACAAAAACATCCTGTCTTGATTTTAAAATTGTCAACGACAGAGAATCCACCACGACCCTGGGGACATCGTTCCAGTGGTTAATTACCCTCCCTGTCAAAAACGTACATGGTATTTCCAGTCTGAATTTCTCTAGACTCAACTTCCAGCCAGTGGGTCGTGTGAGATCTTTCTCTGCTACACGGGAGAGCCCGTTATTAGATATTTATTCCCCATGTTGGTACTGATAGATTGTGGTCAAGCCATTCCTTCACCTTCTCTTTGTTAAGCTAAATAGATGGAGCTCTTTGAGTCTATCACTATCAGGCAGGTTTTCTAATCTTTTAATCATTCTCATCGCTCTTCTCTGAACCTGCTACAGTTTATCAACATCCTTGAATTGCAGGCACCAGAACATCACACAGTTTTCCAGCAGTGGTCACACCAGGGCCAAATGCAAAGTTCTGCTGCCGGATTTGCCAGCTGGAGGGAGGGAGGGAGTGGCAGGCTTGTCACATGGGCTGGGGCTGATGCTGGAGGTTTTTGGTGCTTGTTTCTAGGGAGAGGATGGGATGGGTGGGTAAAGGGAGCGGGTTGGCAGGGCTGCAGTGGGGTGGGCTTGTCACACACAAGAAAAAGCAGCTTTCTATCGCAACTTTATCCCATAGGTGCTTCACAAATGGGTCATTGAGCACTGCAGGTGGAGACCCCAGCCCCTACCCCTCTCCATAGCATAGCAGAGACCGCTTCTACCTGGGGCCTCCACCTAGCCCAATCATGTGAACTCTGCAGGCTGCCCCACCCATCTCAGGGCAGACTGGTGCCTTCTGCTCCCTGGTGCCTACCTAGAATTCCCACAAAGAGCCCAGAGTGTCCATCCCAGCTCTGGGGATTTGGCCCATCCAGCCTCGTAACAGGTGCGTGTTCCTAGCCCCTTCGGTAGGGCAGCAGTGTGATTGCATCCAGGCTGCCTGAGGACTTGACTCTGAACTTACGCTGGCCAATAGGGGAGGCTTCCTTCATTAATGGGTCTCCAACGCCATGCAGGGAAGCATCTGGGAATTAGGGGCTAGCGTAATGGCCAGTCAGCCTTCAGGTCCCTGCGTCCCCGAGGGAGGCTGACGATCTCTTTATTCCCCAGTGAATTGCTTGTCCAGATTAGCCTCAGGATGTGGATCAACAGAAAAATGGACTCAGGTGGCGTGGCTGCCTTCTCTGCCTCCACAGAGTCCTATTGGCACACGTGTCCGGGATCCCTCCTTCGCTATGGGGCCTTTAGCTAAGTGTTCTTGTAACACAACCTTCTCCTGTCTTGATGGGACCCACACTGAACATAAGCCTAACTGTGCCGCATCCCTGCATTCGTCCCTGCCTTTGGGGGTCCACTCTTCGTCCGAGCTGGCTTCCTGCCCCAACCCTTGCAATGACAAGGTGGAAACAGGGTGCAGGTACATAGCTAGATGGCCGGGAGGTGGCCTCTCCTCAGAGCAGGACGCAGCCAGTTAGGAATGAGTTTCGACGTCCCATTCCAGACGGGTTGGAGGTGCATTCCTGCTGCCTCCAGTATGCCCCTGGCTTTTCTTCTGGCTTGTTTCAAGATGGCTGACAGAGAAACCTGTCCCCAGTCCCTCCCCAGCCATCTCAGTGACTTGCACTCCCAACAAAGGTGGATAACGTGGCTCTCATCCCAACGTGCAAGAGCTTCTCTGTTCCTTCATGCAGATATCTGTGCCTTGGGTAATAGGGGTCTGGGAGAACCTTAACTCTGGTGTCCCAGGTGCTCCTGGAATCCTGTTCAAACCTTTGGGGGATGTAGCCTGAGACTCTGTCACCTCAGGGAGGTAGAAACCACTTTCTCTGAAAGCAGCATGTTCTGTGCCAGGGGCATTAGCCTGCAGAACAAAAGCATTAAGCACACCGCGTTTGGTCTGGGAATGAGGAGTTGTGTGTTAATGAACCAATTCCTTTACCTCGCTGCCAGTCTCTCCTTGCTGCACCCCTCCCTGGGTCAGAGGAGTTCTGCCTGCGGGTTTACCTCTCCTGTACTCAGAGATTCAGAGAGTTCAAGGCCAACGGGGACCATTAGACCTCATGTAGGATACAAGCCAGGCAACGTCACCCTGCTCCCAGTGCACTTGGCTCTGGCTACATCCTCTGCCAGAGAAGCGGACAGCCTGGCTGTGAAGACATCAATGGAGAATCCACCACTTCCCCTGGCAGTTTGTGCCCGTGGTTAATCACCCTCAGGGGGAAAGGCATGTGCCTAGTTCCTCATTTGAATTTGCCCGGCTTTAACCTCCAGCCATCGGTTCCTTGTTCTGCCTTTCGACAGTAGCTGCAGGGAATGTAGCAGCTTATTTATTTTAAAGAGTGAAACAAGCCCAGGAAGCCCCCTCACCACCCCCAGACAAAAGGGGCTCTGTGGACTGAAGACTGTACCCCTCATGCCCGGTATAGGACCAGGCTGATATTGTTGGGTGACTCTCGGTAAGAGGTCAGGCAGCCCCCTGGACTCAGAGAAAGCAACAGTTGCCTCTCAACTAAGAGGTAGGCCCCTCGTCATGTCATCTTCTGCCTGGGCCTGGCATGTCGTCTCTCGCCTGGCATTGCCCATTGGGTCTGGCTGGTGGGCGTTCCGAGCAATCCCACTTGCTTTGGCTCATGGCCTGGGACACTCTGCAATCACTGCTGCTAGGTTGGCTGGGAGGAGAGGGGCGTCCGGTGCACTGGCTCTTCTAGTAATCAGGGTCCCCTCTTCTCTCGTGGGGCTGTAGGGGAGGATGTTTGGTTGGGGCATCTCTTCCCTTCTCCCCCATTTTCCCAGCTATTACTTTGCTCTGGACATCGTGAACGGGAAAGGAAGTGGGCCAACTAATGCTCATGTATTGGTTCCTCTCCTCCCTGCATCTGCCAGGTGGAGCCGCCCTGCCGAGAGGAGTTGCTGCTGCTGGGCAGGGCGATAGGAGAGGATTACAATGAATGGAATTACCAGGGAGGGACATTTATTTATGCCCCCTGGTTTTAAACTCTGATAAAACAGATCACGTCCAGAGATCACCTTCCCCTTCCTCTTCCCCTCCCCCAAACCTTTTGCTTCAGGACGAAACATTAGACATTTCAGCACAAAGAATTCGTTCTCCAAGTTGTTAGTGACTGAAAAGCGAATGACCTTCAGTGGGAGCTATAATCTCACTCCCTGATGCTCTAATATACCCCACTCGCACAAATACACACATCCGGCTTCCTCCAGCGAGCATCCCTTCGAGAAAATCAATGAGGAAATAGGATTTGCCGCCCCTGATCAGAGCACTGGGCCAGCTTCTCCAGTGCCCTGCTTCTCAGGAAGGGGAAACACCTCCTGTTTACCCAGGCACTTATGCAATAATCTAGATGGATAAAATCCTTTCTGGGCTGCCTGTGACCAGCTCCTGCTTTTAAGTAAGAGCTTAAGTTACCCCCATCTCAGGCCCAATTTTGTTCCCATTCTCTCCTGTGCAAACCCCAAGTCACTCCACTGGCTTCTGATGAGTTACAGAACTTAGTCATTCTGCAGGCGGGAGGCTAACAGCTCTTATTAGAGATGGGAGGAGCACACGCTTTGTTGCTCATGTGAGCCCAGTGCTTGTGTTCCTCAGCTCTTAAAGTGCAAATGGCTTTTCAGGTTTAGGGACCACTGGGGAAGGTGTCTGGGGGCAGGATCGTAGCTGGGAGAGCTGAAGCTGGAAGAGTTGTGACAGTGAAATTGGGCAGGGAGAGGAAAACTCCCTGGTGGTTTGGATGGGAATAAAGTGGAGTGCGATAGCAACAGAGAAAGGCCTGACAGAAAAGCATTGATGCTTCCTAGCTTGTGTAGCGGAGTGTATTGCTCCTTCGCATCCCTCCCTCCATTCGCCCCCCGCCCACCCCACCACCAGCTCCTGTGGGCCACCCTCCCATGCCCCTCTATTGAGGGACTCGCTGCAACCTCCCTTATGCCAGGGGCGCTGTGTGCTCCCCATCCTCCTCCCTCCCCCACCAGGGGTTCTGTGTGCCTACAGCTGCTGGCAGGAGACAGGAACTGCCAGTGTGGTCCCTCAGTCCTCCTTTTCCTCTATGCTCCCTGTCTCCACAGCGCCAGGGGCTCTGTGGGTTCCCCCTTTCTTCCCCATTCTCCCCCTTCCTCCCCCTCAGGGTCCCTTATTCCTCCTCCACAGGGCTTCAGTGTGCAACTCCTTCTCCCCATCCCCCCTCTCCATTCTCATGTATTTCCTTTCTGTCAGCGCGAGAAGGATTTCCAGGTATCCCCGTGGCAGACTCCATTGGGACGATGGGCAGAGCTGGGAAGATGCTGGATGGTATCGATGACCGATGGGTAATTACAGAGCTGGTTAAAGTTGCTGGCCGGCTGCCAGGGATTCCATGTGTGTCTCCCTCTTTCCCCCTTTGATTCTTCTAATTTTCACCCAAATCCATTGGGTTCTGGCCCATGCGGCCGACTCCGTTCCCTGACAGTCTGGAACTGCTCAGGGGGTGGGAGAAGAGCAGCTGTCGGCACAGAGCCATGGCACAGTAGTCGTGAGGGTGAGTGGGAAGGGACAACCACTGGCAGTAGCCACACAGAGATCCAGGGAAACCCTGGCAGGAATTTCCCCCGAAGGAGGCAGGATCAGGAGGTCTGTCTGTTTCAGCCAGGGGGTTGCTGAACCAAGCTCAGACGATTAGAACAGCACCGGTGAGCGGGTCAGGACAGCTGGTAGGGCAGCTCACTGGGGTGGGTACAACCAGAGCCCCTGATAACTGAGAAACCAATTTCTACACCAGGCAACGGAGCTGAAACGTGGTTCAGCAAACGGTTGGTTTGCCAGGGCCAAGGAGAGCGGAGATGGAGGGAGTGCCAGGGACAGGTGCAGCTCACTCATTCTACCAGAGGCCCTGGTAATTACAGGGCTGTGGGGGGATGCTGGGTGACCAGGGGACACTGGGGTTTTGTCAGTGGTGTTGTTTGAGCAAAGCCAAGTCTACGTGTGACTCAATGTGTTCCTCTTACCTGTGACGAGGCTCGTCAAGTTCTCTCCAGCCATTCTCCTTTCCAGGCAATACAATCCTAGGCCTTGCATCCTCCTCACCCAGTGTGTGATGTGCTGCCAGACCCCCTCAACCCCCCAGCTGAACAATCCCCCGGCCCTCTCTTGATGTCAGTGCTAGGAGCAGCCTTCGCCACCGTTCTGCCCACTTTGCCCTCCAAACCATCCCTGGTGCGACAAGGCAGAACCT
This sequence comes from Dermatemys mawii, assembly GCA_007922305.1. Classification (NCBI taxonomy): domain Eukaryota; kingdom Metazoa; phylum Chordata; order Testudines; family Dermatemydidae; genus Dermatemys; species Dermatemys mawii. Next base: position 15,802,829 of record ML677380.1, read on the forward strand.
GCCGCCAGCGCTGCGCAGCCGGGATTCCCAAGCATTGGTCTGAATTCCAAGGGGCTGCGAGGCTTTGCTAAGACTCATGACAAGACTTGGTGGAGACCACGGACACCTCCTCTTCTCCAGCACGGTAACCATACGACTGTTCTCTTAGTGGTGGTGACCCTCCAGGGCCTTCAGGAAACCTTCCACCATTGTCGATGGGGGGCCAAGCGGGCCCCTCACTAGCCTATCCCTAATCTACCCTCCTATGGGGGACAGCCTGCAAAGGGACTTTCTGAGGGCTGATCTTGGGGAGATGGGGCTCCTTGTTAGGGCTGGGGGGTTTATGAGGCTGCCAATAGCATCACAGGAGCGCAGTGTACTTGGGGTGGCGAACGCTGTGGGGACTGTGTGAGACTTAGTTGCCCCAGAGGAGCTGCTGTTGCTGAGGCTATTTCTTTCCTCATCAACGGCTCTGCTATTTCTCCCCTGGGGACAAGCTGCCCTCAGGCCTCTGGAGGGGCCTAGGTCCCTGGCTTCCTCCTCCCAGCGAGCTCTGCTCCAGGCACGCCCATTGCCTGGGGCCTGTGCTTTCGGGACCAGGCCTGTCCCTCTCTTTTCTACAGGGCAGGCTGAAGCCCAAAACCTCCCTGTTCACCATCCTCTGGGATGCCCCTGGCTGGGGTGGGGAACAGGGCCCTGTGCAGCCTCTCTGCTTCCCCTAGGCTAGGGAGTGGCGCCGCGGTCTGTGTCTTTCTCCTGCATGCCCGGCTCACAACCTAGGCAGGACTGTTTAGGCTCCTGTCCAGTTCTCCCCCGCCTCCCCCCTCAGTGGGCTGCACCTTGCCCCAAATGAGCTCCCATCTCGGACTCCCTCCCTGGAGTGCGACTGTTGCTACTCATGGGCACAGGCTCCATCTGTGCCCGGAACACGGAGTCTCTCTTTGCCTGCAGGCTCATTCCGCGTGTTGGCAAGTTGGTTTAACTTTGCCCTTCTGCCTTCTGTTCACCAGCTTCCAAATCTGCCCGCTCGGAGCTCCTCCTCCTCCTGGTCTCTCAGGGCATCTCCGTGTATGTGTCGGTATCTGGCCTAACGGTGCAGAGACAACCACTGGGCAATGGAGCCCGGGGTTGCTGTCAGCCCCACACTGGAACTTCCTCACCAGAGTCCCATTCGCCTTCTCTCTTGGTGGCACCCAGCGAAGCAGGGCCAGTGTGACAATATGTTCTCATCCAGATGATGGCGATGGATCACCACCCCGCTGTGGTTATTCCTGCCCAAAATAAGTCCTGAATTCATTGGGCGTCACATGGCTGGAGTGTGTTTCCTTATAAAGCCACAAACACGGCAAAGCCCAGCAATCATCTCTGAAGACAGCGTTCAGCCTCAATTCGAAACCACGCTCCAAGCATTTGCTTGCTGCTACCCCCACCCTCTAGCACACTACCGCCCTCCCAGCACGCTCCCCGCAGCGCCAGAAAGATGTTTGTGCACAAATGTGTTGTGGTCTCAGGATTATCTTCTCAGTCATAGGGCACGAAAACACAGATCGTTGTAAGGAAAGCTGAGATGCTGGAACCTCCATTTCGGCTGAGATCTATTCAAGGGTTAAAACATTCGCCCATCATTGCGACACTGAAATATATGAATAACATCTAGTGGTGATTTTTAATTCAACACAGTAATAACCTTTAAAAATAGCCTGTGTTTTAGTGTTGGCTGAACTCTGGAAGGGAGGCAATTGCTAAATCTCACAATTCAGTAATTATTGGGTAAAAGGGATATGGAAACAGGTTAGATTCACCCCGTCTCCCCCTCCCAAACTCTTAACTACCCCTTTTTAAATCACTGCTGTGCTGGTATGTTTGGGGCCCGTGGCGTAAGTGCTGTATGTTTGAGGGAGAGACTGTTGTTCACACGTAACAGCGATGGACTGTCTGTTTTAAGTGCAAAACTCAGCCTCCTGAATCTCTGTTAAGATTCCATGGCCTTTATCCTGGCTCGGAGCTGCAGTTATGTGAGTATTTCTAACTCAATAGATTCTCCTCCCCTGGCTGTCTCTTCCATGCACCGCTCTTGGTGGCTCCTTTATAAAAAAGGCCCCACCCCCGTGACCTCTCCTGCCCAGGACTCCCATTCCGAAGAATCCTTGCACCTTACCCCGTCCCACATGCACTCAAACTCCCCCCAAAGGAAGGTGAGGAAAATGGAGCCTGTCATGATAATAGCGACTTCTCCATAATCCTGCCCTCTCAGGATGGGGCCTCCTGCCCCAAAGGGTTCCCGGTGCCTAAGAAACCTGAACCCTGCCCCCACACCCCTTCCCCAGCCACGGAGATACCTTCACTTCTTCACCTGGCAGGCCCTAGTGCTGACTACGTCCCTTCCTGGGCCTCCCTCCTACCCTGTGATGCCCCCTTACTCCCTCCAGTCCCCTCTTAGCTGGATACTGCCAGCCGGCCCCAGGAGCCAGAGCTAATGCAGACACCGCAGTAGGGGAGGCTTTGTTCTAGACACCGCTGGCTGCCAGCTCACCACGGGGATGAGCTGTGGGGTGCTTAACTCCCTTCTTCAAGCACTCCCTCGCCCCTGTGCTGTGGCCAGCACAGAGAGGGAAGGGCTGAGCTGTTTGGCTAGTGAAGCGTCGCTGTTCTCACCTGCCAGGCCAGGAGCCTCTGTTATCGCGGCGAGTAATTCGGGTGGCCTTGAGCCGCCGTCTCCATCCCTTTGCCCTGCCTGCTATTATTGGCAAACACGTTGAGGTCAGTTTGTGTGAGTCTCTTATGCACAGTGGGGTTCCCTATCGATCGCTTTATTTCTTGCCTCTGCTCAGAGGAGACCTCTGAGGCGGTGTCTTTAACTCTCCGCCGGGTCTTTGGGAAAGCAGAAAGGGCAGCGAGGGAGCAGAGCGCGCGCTGCTATTGATGTGTCCTAAACAGGCTTGTTACGAGTTAGGAAATCGAGAAGGGAAAGTTTTCCATGAGAGCTGCCTGGGTGTAGCCCGAGATCTGCCCTTGAACTGATCTTTAAGGCATCCTTCAGGTGCTGGCAATGGGAAATTCCTCTAGCCCTGCTCCGCAGCATGGCACCGGCTCATCAGATCCCCCTCTCCTGCTTCCAACACCCCCTCCCTTCCTTTGCTGCACAGACCAATTAGCTGTTTGTGAACACAGTGCAACCCTCGCTTGCTACATTTACTTAATTGCTTCAGTTAAGTTAATTACTTCTTGGTTGAACAAGAAAGCAACATAATTGATGTCACGGCATATTTGTCATTTCGATTAATGTCCCCTGGAATTGGGAGCCTAGTGTGCCCACTAAGGGCCAGGGTCCTGGGCCCACAGTCCCACCCAGCCGTACTGCCAGAGTATCTGGGCTGGGGGATGAGAGGAGGCCCAGGGCTAGCAGCTGTTCTTGCAGCGTGGAGTGCAGGGACAGTTCATGGTGAGCTGGAGTGGGGCCTGGTGCCTGGCTGGTCCCAGGGCATTTTCCCACACAGTGCAGAGCGGGTCCTACCAGCTGCGTCTCCCGTTTTGGCTGCAGTGGGGCAGGGGCGGAGCAGGTGATCACCCATTTCCCAGGCACAGACCTCGACGGAAGGGCCCCGGTGAGTTCCTGTTGAAGGCAGCGAGTAGCGCTGGCTTAGATGGGAGCCCGGCTCTGCGCCAGGGGTGCCAGTGCAAAGGGGGCACCCAGCACATGCCAATACCTTGCTCGGCACGCTCAGCTCCATAGCCCCTCAGCTTCCAGGACCCAGCGCTGTGACTGTGAGGAGGAAGGGGATGGATGCGGCTGTTGAGGCATCTGGGCAACAGGCTGGGAGCAGCTTCCCAGAGCTCAAATCTACTTCCCAGGAACTGTGCTCCAAGTCCTCCCCAACACACACACACACACACACACACACACACACACACACACACACACA